>JAJIYU010005974.1:0-21388 GCA_030144865.1 Tinospora cordifolia | reverse complement strand
TCTGTCTTTCCTTCACATCGCTCCTTATCATGATAATGTTGTCAAAAGACTATGCTTTAGGAGTTTGGCTGAGAGGGTGGGTAATTTTATATAATATTAGGAGAGATGCTAATTATGGCCATGATGAACAGTCATTTTGGACTCTTGCTTTATACATACATACGTACAGTCATTTTGTTTCTCTTTAAAAAGAGTTAACATTGACCCCATGCACTAGAAGACTTGTAACGTGCATAGTTGAGTGCTTAATTAATAGATTATGATCCTCTTGGCTTTGTTTGTCTCATGTTTTTCATCACATTGCCAAATCAACTAAGCAACACCCTTGAAGATCATTTAAATCCAACAAAAGGCTTCGTTAGTTTGCGTACTCTATCAATGGCTATGTTGTATCCAGAAGGTATTTTCAAATAGATATCTTTTTCTAGGTCTCCATGTAAAAAGCCTTTCGTTTACATAAAAAGGTTGTAAATTGCAGTTATAGTTGTTTTCCATTATTAGTTGCGAAACTTAATTG
Organism: Tinospora cordifolia; assembly: GCA_030144865.1. Lineage (NCBI taxonomy): Eukaryota > Viridiplantae > Streptophyta > Magnoliopsida > Ranunculales > Menispermaceae > Tinospora > Tinospora cordifolia. Next base: position 20,871 of record JAJIYU010005974.1, on the reverse strand, counting down.
AATCCTCACCATATTTGTCTAGGCAACTACAAGAGAATGTCTCTAGATAGTGCACATTATACGTGTAAGTATACCCTTGCTCCATTAATCTTTCCTTTAAGCATCTAGCAACCTATTTGCTATGTGCTTAATAGTACAAACCTATTTACATTACAATTAAGGTCGTGTTAGCCATTGTATAAGATAGGATTAATGTACAACTTTGGAATATGAGGTACAAGGGCCCATCATTTCTAGCTAATTTTTGACTTCTTGGACATGGGTTATATGTATGAAATATGTGGTAGAAATCAGTAATGAGATTAACAACCCAAAATTTGTGACTCTAGAAATGGCAAAGGACTAGCCCAAAATTTTTTATCCAATTGAGATTGGAAACTTAACTAAAGGTGCCCATCAACATATTTCTAGGAGTTTTTCAAGAGTGCCAAGAAAAGTTCATAACCTCAATTTCATCTCAATTGGAACCTACTTGCTCTAGGGAGTTCTCAACAACTAGTTGTTCAAGGGATAAATATGTGTGCAATTCTTTTTTGCTATCCTCCTTTGTAATCTTGTTTATTACTAGAAATTGATGTCTTGTGATGGAGTTCTTAGAACTTTTCCTTAGTATGCTGAACCTTTTGATAATAAGTATTCCACAGGTAACATCTTAGGAACTCTTGAGACAAAAATGAGATTGGAGAATGGGTGGTGAACGAAGCTAGCAAAATGGTGAACGATGAGTACAAAACAACATATGATATAAACCGCAATATCAAGGGGAAGAGAAAGCTATTCTCACAGGTGGTGAAGAGCTTTCAAGGCGAAGAAGAGCAGACCCTGATCAAAAGAAAAAAATAGTAGGGGCAAAGGCAGGTGTTTTACACTCTACAAACCCACCAAGGAACACAAAGTGCATTGAAGCAATAGAGGAATAAAATACAACAACATTGCTTACAAAAATAACAGATCCCTGTTGATAGGAGCAAATGAAGTGAGAGGTTGCTCGATAATTGAAGTTTTCTGCATGAATTCTAAAAGGTTCCTAGCACACCATGATAGAGTAGAATTTGTGCTGGAGGAGGAAACGAGATTGAGGAGATATAGCATATTGTTGGAGTATACTGAAATGGCGTGGATCAAAAAAGAAATTCGGAAAGCTATGGATACTCCTAGAGATGGTTTGTTCACAAAGATCAGAAGAGGCAGATTTTATGTGTTGCTGATAAAATCTTATTCAAATAGCAGGGGGAGTTTCATGATACATGGTACCCAACAAGCCATATACATCCTAGAACAGCAGCAATCTGTGGATGGCTTGAGCTATGGAGGGCATTTGATGCAGTAATAATAAAATAATCCCCAGTGAACAAGGTGGGGAACAAGGTGATCTAAAGGAGAGGAGAAGGATGCTGATGAGAAGAAACAAACATGCAGGGTAGAGGAATTCATTAAAGATGAAGAAATCAAGAATTGAGAAGCATGCAATGAACAATACACATTTCACAAGTAAAAGGAATGAGATGGAACGAAAAATTTATTATTACAAGGCAGGCAACCACCATAACATGAAGCCGGGTGGATGAGGACTGAAAAGAACCTTTGGAAGGAGGACAAAACTAAGCTCGATTGATGTAGGAAGGGTAATGTTAACTTGTCAACACGTCAAAGAAGTGAAGAGAGTAGCGAAAGAAGAATCAAGATAAAATGAGGACTCCACTGTTGAAGAGTGGACAAATGACATTTTGGAGGAAGGAAGATTGCCTACCGGAGAAGCAGCATTGGAGTAGAAGGATAACCCCCAACAAATGGAACATGTTAACATTCACGAAAATCACAAAGAAGTGTATTGGCTTGTCGTACATGGTATAGATTACAACCTCAAATCAGAGCATGGAAATGGCAATAATGAAACTAAGGGGAAATGAGATGAAATTTCTTCCTACAATTATGGAGCTATATGAAGATGATTGCATTCTAAAACTTTGACTAATTGTTTGCAAAGAAAATGGTGCTGGAGGTGATGGATGCAAAAAGGAAGATGGAAGTAGACCAAGGTGAACAACACAAATGGCTGCCTAAACATTTTTTCGATTACAAGGCCCATCCAAAGGAACGACGAGCAGACTATTGTGACAATTGACAAATGCAATTGGAGCAAGCAGGTGCAAAGCAGTTGGGCTCAGATGGTGGGAGGTGCCAGTATTGTATGAGGGAGACATCACACAAAGTAGTAGGGGCAATGACCAATGGACAGTGTAGAAGGAAAGTGACCAATGACAGAGAGGGAGGTAGAACGTGTCAAGGAGGCGAGGACAATCATGGTTGGACCAACTCGGGTGCGACATGAGTAGGAGTATAGAGCCCTCAAGGCCCATAGAAAAGAATTCTAATGCGTGAGAAAAGGCCTGTAAGGGTTAAAAAGGTGAAATTTCGGCTTGCAACCATTACAAGCCCAATTGACCAAGAGCTTTCCTTTAAGGTTTACAAAAGAAAGGAGAAAAGTGAGCTCAAAAGGAAAGGAGTTTATGACACATGGGTTGTGCGTCATTGGGCTTCGAATTCCACTGACTAGAAGAAACCCATAGATAGAGATGCAGAGTACATCTTTGGGCATGACGATGTAGAAGAATTTGTGCTAGAGATGCAAATGGAGGAAGACATGGATGGGAACAAAGTGGAGATAGATTGGACTATAAATATCTAGAAAAAGAGTGAAGAGGACTCGAGAGAAGGTGAAAATGAAGGTCAGCTAATATCTAAAAATGTATGCTCTCTGATACTTATTCCTTCATCTTTTATGGCTCCCCCAAATTCATCACATAGGCGAAGAAAGGAAAGAAAGGAAAGAGGGGATGAAGCTACGAGGCAACAAAATAATTCTCAAGAGTTGTACACTTTGGACAAGATTACGAAGTTGGAAGAAGATCCAAAGCAAAGCGACCAAAAGTGTAAAGAGATTGAAGGGCTAACCCAGATGAAAACCTTCCTATAGCAAAATGATACCATTCTAAAGGAGATGAACAAAGTAGATAATATAGCACAGATATTGTGGACCTTCAGGAAATAAAACAGGAAGCAATTCCCCTTGACATCATGTTGGAAAATTTTCACAGAGTTCAAAGAGAAATCCTCAGGACTAGGCATTTCATTTACTCAAAAAATCAGTTGGCTTTCGTCGAAGGGCGCAACATCATGGATGCGGTGGTGGTGGCTAACGAGATTATTGAAGAGTACAGGATAAAAAAGAAGGGGGGAGTGGTGGTGAAACTTGATTTCGAGAAGGCTTATGATATGGTTGATTGTTACCCGAAAAATCAGTAGGCATTTGTCAAAGGGCACAACATCATGGATGCTGTGTTGGTGGCTAATGAGATTATTGAAGAGTATAGGATGAGAAAGAAGGAGGGAGAACTCGGTGGTAAAACTTGATATCGAGAAGGCTTATGATATAGTTGATTGGAGGTTCCTCGACTACGTGTTGGAGAGGAAGGGCTTCGGTAGCAGATGGAGTGGATGGATTCAAGGATGTCTGAGATCAGTGACATATTTAATTTTCATTAACAGAAAATAGAGGGGAAAAGTAGATGCTCTTAGGGGTTTGAGACAAGGAGACCCCTTGTCTCCTTTTTTGTTAACTATGATGGTTGATGTGCTTGGGCGGATGTTGGATAAAGGGAAAGAGATGTAGGAGGTCTGGGGGTTTGCGGTGGGAAGGGATAGAGTGGAAGTCCCTCATCTTCAATTTGAGGATGACACTCTTCTTTTCTTGGATGGAGTTGAGGACAACATTGATAAGGCCATGTCAGTAGTGAGATGTTTTTGTTGGGTTTCTAGCATGAAGATCAACATGACTAAAACGTATGTAGTTGGAATCTCAGTAGTGAAGTAACATTGCACGAGATGGCCATAGGGTTGGGATGGAGGTGGGAGAATGGCCCTTAAAGTATGCAAGGTAGCACGAAGACTTAATGGGTGGAAGAGGGCTTTCCTTTCTAAGGGCGGACAACTTACTTTAATTAAAGTGGTGTCGAATGCCTTGCCCACCTATTTTTGGTCAGTGTTCAAAATTTCCAAGAGCGGAGCTTCAAAGATAGAAAGGTTAATAAGGAATTTCTTGTGGAAGGGTGAAGAGGGAGGAAAGGAGTCTCATGTAGTTGATGGGAGTAAAGTTCTTTTACGAAAAGAGCTACAAGAGCTGGAGATTGGAAATTTGGTGGCTAAAAATAAGGTTCTCGTTGGGAAATGGATTTGGAGGTTTCCTAGAGAGCAAAATCAGTCGTGGGCTCGAGTGATAAAAAGTAGACATGGTGTAAGGCATAAACGGTCGGGATGTAGGGATCATGAGCTGTACAACCTTTTGAAGCCCTTGGAAGTCCATCCACCCCCTATACCATCTTTATTGGCCCAGTACCAGGTTGAATGTAGGGAGGGAAGATTCTATCCGATTTTGGGAGAATGTATGGTAGGAAACTGATGCCTTTGCATTTCTTTTTCCCAGACGATATACCCTATTCCATGGTCATCATCGGCCGATCTACTTTTTTAGTAGTTAAAGAGAGGATTCCGAGGTCATTCAGTGGGACCTCCATTTGAGGACCTCTACTCAGGGAAGAAGTGCAAAAGAGGAAAATGTTCTTCAGGTAATATTAAGAAACTGCTTCCTAGATGATAGAGAGGACCAGATTGTTTAGATTGAAGACTCCTTGGGGAAATTTTCTTGCAAATCTTTTTTTTCGGTCTTGACTAGCTCTAGTAGGATTATTTTTCCCTCGATGTGCCCAGAGATATGGAAGGCTCAAGTTCCTCCTAAAGTCAAGTTTTTTGTTTGGAAGGTGGCGTTGGGGAGAATTAATACAGGGGAGATGATTCAAGGGAGCTTTCTAGGTTATTGTTTTTCTCCGTCGTGGTGCCCTCTGTGCAAAAGAAATAAAGAATTTTTAGATCATCTATTTCTAAGGTGTTCGTTTTCTAGCTACGTGGTCTAGATGGAGGAGAGTATTCAACATTAGCCCAAAAGAGCTCGAACAAGAGATTCCTTTCAGTGTTTGCCCATTTCGAGACGAGCTTAGTTCGAAGAAGCGTGTCTATTGGGAGGTGGTGTGTTCAGTGGTTCTTTGATGTTTGGAAGGAGCGCAACGCTAGGATTTTTGAAAAAAAGAGTTGTTCCCCTTTCCAAATTTGAGAGGAAACCTTGTCGGTGGCATCATTCTGGATTAGCAATAGTTTCTTTTCCTTAAAGTACTCCATTTTGGAGTGGATGAGGGAGTGAGAAAACATTTTGCATAAGGGGTTTTTCTTGTTGTGGGTGGCTGGGTTGTTGGGAGGGCCTCCCTTTTTCTTGTAGTTTCCTTGTATGTTTTATTAATAAAATCTAATGTTTCTTTTAAAAAAAAAGTTATCTCGAGCCCCCCCTTTGTCTCATTTCAAATACATTTTTTTTAATTCCTTTCTATGATCCAATTGTTGATATTAAAATTCATATTTATCAAGTGGACAGCCTTCCTGACGGTGGGATCCTCAAGAGGCACATTGATAATGTGGGATAGTAGGCCAGTAGAAGTTACTGATGAAGTTCAGATGAGCAACTCAGCCTCAATTAAAATAAGAGGGAAGGGGGATTAGGTATGGTGGTTCACGTTAATTTATGGATCATGCACAAAGGAAGAAAGAATGCCCTTTTGGGAGGAATTGGTAATCCTATCTGCATTATGTGCAAGTCTATGGTGCATGGGAGGGGATTTTAATACAGTTAGAAGCTTAGAGGAGAAGCTCAATGGAAAATCATCTAATTCGACCATGGTTCAGTTCAATGACCTGATCAGTGTTGTTTGACTCAAGGATACAAATTTAACCAACATTCCCCTCGCATGGATCAATGGTTGTTCTCCCCTAAACATGTGAAGAGTTGATAGCTTATTATTCAACATGGAGTGGCAAAATTTGGTTTACCATAGCCTTTTCCTCACGGATATTGATTGTCATGAGAACCCTCATATAGATGATGTTAGTTGCTGGTGCATGAACTGTGGTTGAAACATGCATTTGTCGTAATTACTTGCACTACAATGAGACCCTAATTTTTTTCATTTAATTGTTTCCTTTTTAATTCAAAGTAAGAAGGCTTAGCTATTTGATCTGTTGAAGGTGCTTATCTACTCACCAGATGGGAGGTGTCTATTTAAATATCTGGCATATGAAAGTGGATTAGGTGTGAAAACTGTTGCCTGGTCACCTTGTGGCCAATTCTTGGCAGTGGGCAGTTACGACCAGATGTTGCGGGTTTTGAATCACCTAACATGGAAAATATTTGCTGAGTTCACACACCTATCTACTGTCCGCAGTCCATGCAGTGCTGTTGTATTCAAGGTAGTTACTTCTAGTATTACTAGACATGCTTGTTCTTGTAGTATTAATCTTTACATTAAATCTTGGGGTTTATCTTTCAAAATTTTCAGGAGGTTGATGAGCCTTTGCAACTCGATATGTCAGGATTGTGTTTGAATGATGATTTCATGCAAGGGAATTCTGGTGAGCTAATTGATGATCACTACTCGCACATTTTGAGGTTTTTTTAGCTGCATTTTAATTTCTTCCATTAATAATTGCTGTTGTAATCCTTCTCATTTCTTAGTAGTAACTCTTCTCTTTTTGAAGGCATGTAGAGCAATATCCTACTTATCGTTGGTTTATGCAATTTGGGGAAATAACAGCAAATGATGCTATAGCTGATTGATTCAATAACTTTACTTTTTCATGTGCTTCTAACTAAACTTAAAGACCTGAAATCAAATGGAAATTTTATATATTTTTCGGTGATATTGTTGAAGAGAAAAAAAATGAAATCTATGGAGTTTGTTTTCTTTCTAAAAACAACGATAATTTTTGTCGGTGTCATATTTAGCAATTACAATGTATATATATATGGGGATTGCCGTAGTCCTCTCTATATGTGTGCATGACCTTGCAAGTCTACTTATATAGTGCTTTCCTATTAAGACACCACAAATTGAGAAAGATTCCTTTCTCTTCTCCTATAGAGTAGGTCATGGAACTGAACCATGCTACGTCTCAATGTTCTTTTATTTTACAACATGGTCTGAGAGTCACCTAGTGTTGTCCATTAGGAGAAGGTCGAGATATGACTAGAGCAGAACGTGATGTCTATAGCTTTGTTGCCCATCTCAAGGTTCCTTGCTTTGGAAGAGTTCTTGGTTGATCACCCCAGACTGTCGTACAAAGTGCCTGATAAGTGTTCCCTGCTACTGTAGTGCTCTAGAAGAGAATAAAGCTTTGTTTTTGTCTTCTATAAGTTGGGTTGTTGCTATGTTGGGGCACAGCCCAACAAGTTTTGATGCTTGTAGCTCGGCCTGCATTTTAGGTTTTAGTCCTTTCACAAAAGTGCTATCTAGCACCTCCTTCATCAATCTACCATGGTCGTTGATAAGAACTCAAACTCGTGCATGTATTCCATAACTAATCCAAGCTGTCGAATTCCAGGAATCGCTCATACGTGCTGCCTGCTTGAGAGGAGCCAAAGTGATTCGAGAGCTGATATTTCATGCTGTCCATGTGAGAAAGGGAACACAGGCATTCCATCGACAAAACCATGCTAGTGCTTCATCCTTGGATCTCATTCCAACAGCCTTGATTTTCTCTGGGTTGGGCATGTGATTTATCTCAAAAGAACAATTCAGCACAAAAAATCCACCCCTCTAGTTGCCCCCCTCGAAGAATTGGCATTTTATTCCTGTGAGCCAATCGCCAACCACCTTCACTAAAAGTGACATTGCTATTGATCGGTAATGATCTAGATGATGGAGATCCAGCACAATTGCCCAATTGAATTGGGGCTACCACCTCTGGTGGTTTGATTCCCACACAGGAGCTTGTGTTGCCTTCCTTGATCTTGGCTTTCCCCTCGGATGTTGTATATAACGATTGAACAGAGTGTTGACTTTTCTCCATAGACTGCATCATTTTTGGACACATTCTTTGTCATCAGCTTCAACGACTTGGCAACTATTGTAACTCTGCCCTCATCCCTCCAACCAATGTGTTAGTAGGGATACACCATTTGGTTGGGGTGACAACCAAATCCAACCAAAGTCAAACAATTCGAGTTGGAAAAATTGAGTTGAACCAAACCAATTCATCTCTTTAACCGAAATCATTCCATACTGAGCTAGTTTTGATTAGATTGAGTTAATCATTCAGGTTGAGATTTGTCTTGGGCTTCAGGCCAGTGTGTTTTGAAGTTGCATTTAAGTTCATTCATATATTTCAGCTCATAAAATCTCAGGCAATTTCAAGAATAAAGTATGTTTTGTGGATAACCTAAATCAACCTGTTAAGCCTTACTATGTTCTAAATATGTTACATTAGGGTTTAGGCAAGACATTAATGGGATATTAAAGTTATTATGCGTTCCATTTGGTTTGGGTTGAGTTGGGTTGGATTTGGTCTCAAAAGTGTCAACCTATGGCCCAAGTCAAACTATTTGGGTTGGATATCTTAGAATCTAACCTTGACCAAATACCTTGGCTAACCTGAACCAACCCAACCCAATGCGCAGTTTTTGATTGGTTGATAAGGTTTGTCAAGTTTACTTGCATCCTTTATTTGTCAATTAGGGAAGAAGGATTTTGGACTAACAAGAACAGAGGCAAAGAAACCCTTAGTACTTAAGAAGTTTCTACATGTAATTTAAGTATATTCCTTTAGCCTTAGATAAGGCAGAGTGGAGAAGTGTATTCACATAGCTGATTTTTTGTAATTAAGAAGACTGTTGAGTGTATGCCTATAAATTTTGTGTCCAGAGTAAAACCTTGAAAGACCATAATGAAAGAAGGGATCCTAACCTTGATTTAATACTTGAATTTGGCAATTCCATTGTAAGCTTTTGGTCTTTGATCTTCTTGTGCTTTGTTTGATGTGGTGTCAATTTTAATGATAGTGAACGCTTTCTTTTGATTGACTAATTTTACTTGGTTCTCTCTAATTTCATGGCTTATTTGCTTTAATCATTTTTATTGGATCATTTTATGCAGAAAATTCTCCCGAGGGACCAATTAGAGTCAGATACAAAGTAATGGAATTACCCATTAGCTTGCCTTTTCAGAAACCACCGGCTGATAAACCGAACCCTAAACAAGGAATTGGTAAGTCCTTGCCCCTTTATTAACTGGTTTTGGCCTAGAGAAAAAGGATATGCTACACGGCTCCATTAAATAGAATCTTTTTGATGGAAGGGGGGGTTATTATCTGACACGGTTTTCCATCACTAGTTATCCATCTTTAAAAGTTTTACTGTGGGAAGCTTAGACTGCAATGGTTGCACTATATGTTTAAAATACCACGCCTACAGGCGACAAACGTTTCTTAAGTGTTTTTCCCCTTTGTTTGGAACACAATGTACAGAGCAAATCAGTTATCCAAAGCAATTCAATTATCTATTGCACGATGCTATACGAGGAAATCAAGTTATTTTAGTGAATTCACAGGTCTTTTGTCATGGAGTAACGACAGCCAGTATCTATTCACTCGAAACGACAGCATGCCAACTTCTCTTTGGATTTGGAACATACGTCATCTTGAGCTCTCTGCTATCCTAGTGCAGAAGGAGCCTATCCGGGCTGCAGCATGGGATCCTACAAGCCCACGCCTTGTTGTGTGCACTGGTAGCTCTCACTTGTACATATGGACTCCTTGTGGTGCTTGCTGTGTGAATGTCCCATTGCCACAATTTAACATTACAGACCTCAAATGGAATTCTGATGGGAGTTGCCTTCTCCTCAAAGATAGGGATGTATTCTGCTGCGCTGCAATGCCCTTGCTACCTGATTCTGATGATAGTTCTGACGAATAGGCAGAACTCCAACTGAAGTTACTATAATGTAATTCTTTTTCCATTAATTTTGCATACTTCCGTGCATTATCGGTGATAGTTTCAGCTTTCTACAGACGCTAAAGAATGTAAAGGGTATGTTTTGTTTAGTGGATTGTTTGATCGAGTGCACTTGTATCATAAAATACCCTAAAAGCCCGCAACTACTATTGCAGGAGAATCCATACAATTTATATATTTGATTTACAACAATCATTCCCTTCCTTTATCTAGTGCCTAAAGTATACATGGTTTACTGAAAGTCATCAGCCAGGCATGTCATAGTTCATACTCTATTTTAAATTAAAATTTGTTTGTCCATGGGACTTTAAGATTATAATATATATATATGTAATGGACATCATGGACCAAATGAAATAGCTTGTTAGCCATAAGGTGGAAGTGTAGCTCTTTAGTGACCTTTTTGTTTGACATGGTGTGGCTGTTTCCTTTTTGGGCTGGCACGATCAAACGTATAGCTCGTGTTTTGTTTGAAAAACCACAAAAAGATAAAACCTGGTGTTCACGCATAAAAATGGACTTCAAAAATCAAATTGACGAGTGGCAACACTCACAAAGGAAAGGAAAAAGGATTATTATACTGTGACGTCAACGTTTATAAATAATTTTATCTTACATTTCATTCAGTTTTTTTTCTTTTAATTAAATGTACGTTTAATTCAGCTCTTAATATAATCAAATGTATAGCTCTTGTTTTATTCTTTTATTAAATTCTTTTGCATAGATCATACATACTTGCAGTAGAGTCTCAAAGACCGCTTGTGGTGGTACAAAAATTGAACAAATTTGTGTCTACGTTATTGAATAAATAGTTTTTAGTAGTAAATTGAACCGTGCAACTGATTAGTTCCCCAAAGCTGGTGGTATACGAAAATTTGAAGATTCCGGGCACACAAGGTTGCATTATTATTAAACCTCGGTATGATAGATTGAGAAGACCGTCTTTACCATGTTTGGTACCTATAAACATTCATCATTTGAATGGTAGGCTACTGCTTCCTGGGTATTTGTTAAGGCACAAAGTCAATTAGTTGTCTGTAAAGAACCTAAAAGGCCTTGGACTGGAAATAATAAATGTTACGACATTCATAAGTTAAAAGGGAAAATAACAATGATAACAACAATAACCTAAGCAGACAAGGACCACCACAAAAAGTTCTTCCATGTCAGAGACCTTTTCTGGAATCTGGGTTTCAATCAACTCACTACAGCAGCGGGCTGGTGAGAATCAATTGACTTCAGCAATTCCTCACCCATCTCCTTGCACCCAACCAACTTCTGAAAAAGGACTAATAAATGTCAGTCTATTTCTATATCATCATGCGCAAGTTCACAAAGTTTATGGCCACCTCATATGAGCATATTAAAAGCATTAACATTTACTTTTGTTTTGTCATTACTGCCCGTCCAAAATATAGTTTGAGGTGCAGCTTGAACAAAAGAGGCCACTTAAAATGTTTAAGGTTAATTCCTTGTTTAAACACAACATTATTTATTTTTCTTTTATTATTTTTTTTTTTTGGAGAAGAAACTATTTTAAACATCATTAGTGGATAGCAAATAAACTACAATGGTTCATTTGAAAAGGTTGTATACAAAAAAGATGCACCATATTATTACAATTCAAGTAGCAATCCCTCCACTCCCCATATACACACATAACTTCTCTATAGATTGTACTAATGTAGTTGGTCTACGCCGCAATGACAACAATGCACATACAGGAAACTACTTTGCAATTAAAGTTCATTTAGTATAAATATTGCAACACTTCTATGAAAGATTTGTGATGGCAGTCTTCAGAACATATCTTTTTTTTTTTTTTCCCAAAGACAGAATTACTAAATTGATGGAACTGAAAATTAAAAAAAAAAACTACTTTACAGTGACATTCAGTATTAATGGGAAGTATTGGATGAGGACTAGTATTGCCTGTAATTATATGAGGCTTCATGAAAATTTCCAAGAATAAGCACCAAGTTTTGTAAGACGAGGTACCACTTCTGTTCAAATAAGTGGAGTTCTATAAGAACAAGTACCAAGTATTTGTAAGATAAGGCACCACTTCTGTATTCATTTATTAGTAATATGACTTTGGGCCACATGACATGCGGCTCACGTGCAATTACATAAGTTCCCCCAAACAGTTATATTTGGGGTCCACTACTTTAGCACATTAAAGTATTCATAGTTTCTCTTGTTCAACTAGGGTAAAAGTCAATCTACTTTCTTAATGGAGAGCACTGGTTATCTAACTACTTCTTAAATAAAGGAACTTTGTCTAGCCAAACTTGTACATACAAAATTCCATATTTTTGCTAACGCATAAAGTGGAAGACAAAACAAATAACAAGTTCTAGGACAGTCAAAGTCACTTTGAAGAATTGATTGAAGCCACAATTTCTCTAAAAATTATACTTCCAATTTTTTTTGTGTCAAAATATATAGTCACTGTTCAAGATTTTTCCAAATTATGGCTCTGAACAGTTCATCAAAAAATTCTTAATTTTAACAGTTCAGTTTTTTTTTTTTTTTTTTAAAGAGTTTAGATTGAATATGTATCAACTTGTATAAATCTATAGTAACAGAGTTAACTCAACTTTTGCATATAAGATCTACATCACACATTTGCTGTTTGCATATGATTGTCTGATTTTCATGAAGAATGAAAAGAAGTCTACCCAGGCTGCTGTTAACGCCCTTCAAAAATTCTGCTTTTTGCCAGGACGGTCGATAAATGGAAACAAAAGCCAATAGTTGGGAATAAACATACACCAAAAAATGGTGAAAAAATTAGCTAATGAGATAGACGTATCAACGGAAAGTTGGCCGATGAATTACTTGGATTTGCCATTTGGGGGAAACCCAATAAACTTGGCATTCTGAGATTCGATGATTCAAAGTATCAAGAAAAGGGTAGAAGGTTGGAGAGGAAGCTATTGGTCAAGGGGGTGGAGACTGGTATTGCTGAAAATAGTCCTTGAAGCTATTTTAACATATTTCCTCTCCATCTTTCAAATGCCAAATAGGGCAGCTTCTGCAATTGAACAATCTATCAGAGGTATCTCTGGAAAAGTGAGGATAAGGAGAAAGGGTAGCATTTAGCTAAGTAGAAACAAGTTTGTAGAGATGTGCACCACAGTGCATTACGGGCGAGCAAGATTCTAGTGAGGAATGTTGCACTGAGAAGAAAATAGTTGTGGGTAATGAGGACAAAGCCAGAGATGATGCAGGCCAAGGTTATTAAGAAACATGAGCACCCTAGCCACAAGGAACCTCTGAAGCATGCACCTTTGGTAAAAGTGATATGCACCTTGCCAATAGGAAAAGGTTTTTTAAAAAATGGATGTGGCTCTTGTCAAGAATGGCTTCAAGAATTCACACTTTAACGAGATTAGCTCTAGGCTAAAGTCATAAAAAGCAAGTATGGTTGCACGAGCCCTTGGAAATCCACACATTCTACTTATCTTTCTTTTCATCCTCATAAAAGACTCATGCTAGGAAATGGAAATATAATATGCATTTGGTAAGACTTTTGGTCTGGTAGCAATAGTTACATGGGCTACACATATAATGAGGCATAGCCTTGAGAAGTACAACATCGAGGCTTAAGCCTCAATGCGATTTTCAATGGCTTGGCCACGAAGTATGGCCCAAGGCATAAGTTTCAATAGATTTTAAAATTACGTCCTCTCTAAAGAAAGATGAATAGCTAGTCAAACTCAAACAGTATATATTCAACACAAGAAAATCCAGATAGTGTGTACCTTTCCAGTTGTGAATATGTCTCCTGTTCGAAAACCTTTATTCAGAGTGTCCAATACTGCATTTTCGATCATCCTGGCAGCTTCCTCTTCCCCTAGCCCATGCCTCAAAAGCATTGCAGCACTGAGCACTGTTGCTAATGGATTTGCCTTGTCCTAAAAAACAAACATGTATCTTGTACTTATTTGGATAAAAAAAAAAATCCATACATTATGCTTCACTTTCATTGTAACAAAAAGAGCAAAATAGTACGAACCAACAAAATACCCATTTTATATTCTCAGTTAATTGAAGTGTGCATATGTGACCACTACAAGGATTTTCCAAATAGGAGACTGCAGAAATGAGAAGATTGTTCTATGAATCAAACCTGTCCAGCAATGTCAGGGGCAGAGCCATGGATGGGTTCAAAAAGTCCAGGTCCCTAAAAAAGTAAAATCATAATTTCAAGCTCAGAAGATATGATTGGTGTTCCACATGGGAAAATGCTTAGTATCCAATATTCAGAATTCAAAAAAGCTAACTGTCCAATGTTCAGAATAATCAATACTCTATTGCTAAAAGATAAATGATTTGCCAATACCGATTCTCCAAGACAAGCCGATGGAAGCATGCCAATACTTCCAGTAAGCATGGAAGCTTCGTCAGACAGGATGTCTCCAAAGATGTTGTTTGTCACAATTGTATCAAACTGCAATTTGACAATTTGGTTAAACCTAGGTAACTAAGTCAAAGAGATAATTGGTGTCAAAAAAAGTGAAATAGCTTTATGAATTTAGTTTTCCAGTTCAAGTAGTAATTCGACAATGTGGTTAACCCTAAATCACCTAATAAGCAAGTCAAAGAAATAATTTGTGTCAAGTGAAGTGAAATAGCTTGATAAATTCAGTTTTCAGTTCAAAGTAGAAACGAAATTGATGGTCGTTTTACATTCACTTTTCTCAGTTCACTTCTTTAATTAGACTGACAGAGCTAAAAAAGCATTTATGCATATATCACTACATATAATGTGAGTGAGAGAAAACCTGCTTTGGATCACGAATTAGTTGCATTGCTGCATTATCAACATACATATGACTGAGCTCAACATCAGGATATTCAGAAGCAATCATTGTCACTCTCTTTCTCCACAGCATTGACACCTGGACAAATTTCAGAAATGAGAATGCTATTATGGTTGGTAGTTTCTATTTCTTCATCATAATACGCACTTCTTTGACTTTGTTACTTTGAAACTATTTATTTTGAAGTAATCTCTCCCCAATACTTTGATATTTTTAATGGATTATTATAAACCTTAGGTAAAATTTTAATCAGTTTCTTGTCCTTGTGACAATTAGGCTAGTATTGAAGTAGAAGAGTTCTGAGAAAAACACTAAATGCATAAAGAACAAAAAATCAAAAACTTCGTGCATCCATGGAATGTTTTCTCCAGTGCATCAACAAAACAAGTTATGGAAAGTTCAAGCCAGCAAGCAAGGGAACACGAGATTGAAATCAAAAGCAGCTACTTGATGCAAAAAACCAAATATTAAGAGAGAGCAAACAGTAATCCACATTAGTAATATTAAGAGTGCTAACATAACCAGCAATCCACAATACCAACCAACCCAACTGTGTTCTCCATCAAATTTGAGCCAGTCCCATCAGTTTGATGTTATAGAACATGATACACTTAATCAAGTTCTGTGAGTGATAAGAAATGACCCAAAAGACCCAATCCAAAGAGGCAACATGCTCAAGTCTAGAGCTCTCTTCTAATGTTGTACACTTAATCTAAGATCTTTGGATGCACTTATCCTTATTTCTCATCTAGAAGCGACCTAAACTCTCCCTGCAATTCTTTTATTTTATTTTATTTGTCTTATGCTCATACCCATTGCTTCTTCTGAAAACATCAAATTATCCTCCCCAATTTGCTCTCTCGATACAAAAGTACAAAACCCTTACCCCTCCCTTTCTTCAACAAATGCACACACTCCTCTTTCCTTCTGTTGCCAAAATCTCATTCAGCGTCCCATATGTTAATATAGAAATTTCTTCCAATTATGGCTTGTTCTCCTCCATATATGTTGGTCTGATGAACCCAGCCGCTCTTTGATTTGGAGATTCAAACATTTAACTGTTTGCCTGATTGAAGTAATAGATATATGGTTAAATGCACGGACATGAATATGTAATCATAAATAGATAAAAATATGAAATATAACAAAGGGAAAATCATTAATGCAAGTTAAAGTTCAATAAACAAGAACATGTCATAAATTTAGCAGAGCATGGATGTGGCGATAGAAAACATAAAACCAAAGGGACAAGTGCGTGGATTTGTCCACGCATGTGTGTCTGAACTCGAACAACCAAAGGGACAAGGTGTCCCACTTTGGCATTAGAGAGATTCTAGCATGGAGTTCTAGAATCTAGCCTAAGACATAGCTATTCCACTTAAGACCTAGCCTAGTAGTCCCCTTGAGTTTATGCCTACTACAAAAGCTATTCCAGAATGCTCTTCCACTCCAAAACATCAGAAAAGGAAGAAGCAACTCTAGTGGTGGTTATGGAGATGTCTAATCCAGGTTGGCCAGCATCTGAAATATGTCATCTTGAGTGTACATGGGCTGCCCAACAGGAGGCCGGGAGACAGAGGAGTGAAGGCAGACTATAGCAAATGAGATAACAAAAGTATCTGAGGAATGAGCAATGGAACCAAAATGAGGTACTAGAAACAGTGGAACCTAAATGATGAGAGTAGCCTTGTGATGACACACATGACGGGTGTCCCTCTGATCATGGAAGGTAGATAGAATCTGTTGATAAAGAGAGTACCACTCCTATTGCTACATGTAAGCAAAACACACTCTGAAAATAGAGGCATCAGAGGGAAATCAGTGCGGTACCCACCAAAATCTCTAATCTTTCGATCTCCCTGTCTAGTCAGGTATTCAATACATGAGACTTGGTTCCCATGTATGTTTTCATACCTCTAAATCTGATTTTCTGAGTGTTCTCCTTCCCAGATACGTCATCCGGCAGGAGCTTTATTTTTAATATGATTTTCAAAAAAAAAATCTGATTTTTTGAGAATTTTGGACTGCAGTGAGGTGTGGTTGCATAAAGAATTAAAGTCAAAAATATAGGGCAGGTTGACTTGGACCAGCTTCATCACAATGAGGGTCATAAGCTTGATGATCATCATGATGAGACAAATCACTTAACTCATCCTCATCTTTGCATGACCATTCATCAGCAGCGTCCTCCATTTCCTCAAAGGAGGAATCACAGGATGAGGAGACTCATATTATCCATGTCTCATGTGGATGCAATTGATTAATAATAAGCCACTTTCACCTCTTTCGCACATAATAGAAACCCATGTATGAAGTGTGTCTTGGTCAACTAGATCACGTGATTGGACCAAAAAGGTTGGTTCTTGGAAATAAATCAATCTGCTACTAGTTTTTAGAGATAAGCAACCAACGATCAAAACTTTCTAGTAAATAAGCTGGATAAAAATAAAAAGCCAACACAAAAGACCCCATGAGACATAAAGCACAGAAATAAGTAGCTTGCTGCCAAACTATATCTAAAATCTAGAGTTAAGATGATCTTGTCTGTCCCTGATGATGAAAGTGAACATTGTATATCTCCAAATCACTGAACCCAACACCAGAGATCAGCCATTTCAGAATAGCATAATTACACTTATAGTTTGGTATATGCACTTGTATCCATCTATTGCCTATTTGAACAACACAGAGAAACAGTTGACAACCTTTCAGAGTGAATCTCGATAAGTCATTGCACAAAAGAGTAGCAACAAGAATAATCTTAACTATCCAACAAGAGACTATTTTTATGGAGAGAGATAGAGAATGCTATATTCTGATCAAAAGAGTAGCAACCCTTTGATCAGAATATATTATTAAAGGGTCACATCACACCTACACATGCAATGTAGACAGTGATATGACAAAACGTAAATTTGCACAGGATTCTCACAACATGTTGCAAAAAGATATTCTTCTAGATTATACATCCCAAATGTTTAGAAGAGGAATTTTTAATTAAATATCAAGAACACAAAAACCTTTCAGAACGAATCCCTGTAGCATGGGGTACATCCTATTCTACATTTCAGATACAGGAAACCACAAACCTATAGATAATTGTTTCTAGCAATTCCAATTAAAATCAAGGCAGGGTTTGCTAACTTTCCTTGCAATCTCTATAAAGAGTAGAGGATAAATAAAATGTATCTTTATTAGTTACATATTTTTTTATCTTTCTACCTCTAATTAAAGTAGAGGTACAAGAATAAGCATAATATTTTTGGCCTATTCAATAAGAGCTTAAACCTCTACTCCAAATAGAGGTTTGCGTTAAAGTAGAAATAGAAGCTAAATAGAGTTTAAAATAGTAACTATCTAATTGGGTAAATTTGTGTCTTCGTTCTCATGAAAGCTTAAAATTTTTACAAGACGAAATATGAACAGATGTTGAAAGAGGAACTTCACTGCTCTAGCAACATAAACTCACCTCTAAAACATTCGCTTTATCAACAGAACATAGCTTTCCACGCCGCTTTCGAGCAGTCTTAAATGCAACATGTGCAATGCGATCAATCTGATTAGCATTTTTTCCAGGGTTGAGTCAGCAAATAAGATAATAAACAGCAAAGATGAGCATAAAAGAAATCATATGCACACAGCACAAACACCACAATGAGATTTAAGAAGTAAATCAACTAATTAACAAAGATATGGAAAAATAGTGAATACAGAAATAAATTAATAAAAGAGGAGGCCAACATGTAAAAAGTACAATGACATCAATTGCCAACTATAAATACAAAGAAACCAGTACAAAGTACCAGATTACATAGACATTTTAAGTAACACTGTTCTTGCTTATTCATTATTCATCTCTTCCTGATAAAATGAAATAATTGATAAAATAATCCTATTGGATTTGACCTGAGTTAAAACAATGTGCCTTTGATTGTTTGAGCTGTTTACTTTAGTTCCTCCTTCGTAGTGTGATCTTGACAACAAATCAATGGTGGGCCTACGCAACTACAATATTGACCGTTTGTGTTATGTAGGAGATGTTTGTATTTCTTTTCTCACTATGTAGCAGCTTTATTCACGATATTCGATCCTGTATGATGATTTAATACATGAATGGATGACCTGATTGTCATTCTACGGATGTTTTGAGAACTCGAGAACATCTTCTTCTCAAGAAGAGGCACAGCTAGAGGATAGGCACTTTACTTAATAAGCAATTTATATTTGATTAAAATTGGAAAGAGAACAGAGAACAAAGAACGCCATCAATAACTAACATGGGACTTTCTTAGTGGCCTACTTTTTTGTCTTCTAAATTTCTTAGGTGTGGAAAACAAAATCAAGTGGCCAAAGTAAATAAAGGAGATACTGCTACAAAGGAATCAAGAAACATGTCTCTTTGAATGGTTACTTTTTTGTAATTGATTTTATTTTATTTGCATTTCCTCATCAAGAGTTTACAAGTCTATTGTTTCAGGTGTTCTCAGTAGAGCTTTACATCTCAAATAGATATTTCCATTTCCTCAAATCTTATTGAGCACCTTATTAACTGGAGCTTCCAATAAACTTCACGTTGGCAATATAATTGAATCCCATAATCACTTCTTAAGGGGCTTTTTTTTTCCTCATCTCCTCTCACATTGGTCAGAAATTTCCAAACACAGTGATTGAGAATCTGGGATAATTTCATTGTGTTATGCTTTGGTCTGAACTCTAAAGGACCCATGTCATAGCCACCAAACAACTTAAATGACACTTTTATGTAAAATGCCCGATATGCCTTTAGGAAGTATTCATGTTGCTTCTTAGGAAATATTAGTAAGTTACAAAGCACATTGCATATAATATATGTATATGTATATAAATATATATATAAGCTCTAATGTACGCTCTCCTCTTTATGTCCTCTATTCTGTATGAATGTTTTTGGTGGCTTAATGTCTTTTATTCCTTTTGTCTAATGCATATTTTCTAACTTTGTGGGTCTCTCCAATTATCCTTTTTGTCTCCATTTATTTTTTCATATTTCCAATGAGCAGCTTTTGAGAAATGGAATCATGATTTTACTACCATACAATATAAATATAACAAGAAGACAATGGAAGAGATTTTTCTGTGGCATGCTAGTTGAGCTGCAGTTTCTGTACCATAGTTAAGAGGGACAAAATTATTCAAACAGTTGATCAGAATAAAGTTGCCAGTAGAAAAAAAAAAAAAATTAATGGAAGCCTCCACACTCGTGAGTTATATCACCATGCAATGAAAAAAGTTTCTTGGCAAAAGTAAAAGAAGCATAAATTTTTTTGAGCATTTAGTCTAGGTTGCATGGCCAAACTGAAAGGAAAATTGTACAAGAAAAGTCTATCTTACTTCATAACCCGCATATATCTCTGTATTGAACCCAACTTCCTCACCCTTTTCATCTTTGTTAAAACCCCGGGGTTTTCCAAAATAAATCCCTGTTATTGCCAAAGAAATGGTTTGAAAGTCACTACCAACATTTATACAACATCAGAGAGACAATTGAAGTTGGGAACAGAAAAAAAAATTGATAAAAACAAATTGATATTACAATTTTGATAAGATCTTTGGAAACTTAACCTCCAGTAAGCTCTCTTATAACCATAAGGTCAACCCCTTCAGCAACCTCTTTCTTCAGTGTTGAGGAGTCTACAAGCTGCCAATCACCAGTGAATAATATTCATTTAGCAGTGAAGCAGCAACAAGAAAAGCATAGTCAAATTGCAAGGAATGGATCCATATTAAGACGCATTTGGGGCAAATTAAGGTGGCTGAATTAGAAGATATCAGAGTCTTAGACATAAGCATCACCAACATAAATCAGTCACAAGGAGACAAATTCAAATAGCTGAAGAAGCCAATAAGGCACTCCCCGATTCAGGGGGCCCATACCTGAAATTGATGCTAATTGAAGGACCTAAACTTGAAAGCAAACCTTCCCCACGACATTAAATTTGTGAAGTGTCTTTACAAGTTATTTGTAATCATCATGTTTGCCCACGCATAATAGTCAAATCATGAGCCAAAATCAAATCATTTAAGATTTAGACGGATTGACTTGAGATTTCAAATCAATGAATTGTGTAATTCATGTGCATTACTATAAAGATCAAGGATAAAAGACACATATAT
>JAJIYU010005973.1:0-21405 GCA_030144865.1 Tinospora cordifolia | reverse complement strand
TAAGGGGAACTATTTAAATGGCTTACTTAAGGTGAGTGCTCAAAAAAAATAAATAAATAAATAAATAAAAAGGAAAAGGAAAGAAAAGTTCAAAGAAGGTGTGGATGAAGAGTGGGAAGATATGTTTCAACGATAAAAAAGATTGTCCATGGGATAATTATGACGGTAGATAAACAAAACAAGTGTTGAAAAGCATCCACTAAGTGGACTCCCCCAACCATTCTTCCTACCAAAACTTGAACCTACAACCATCATCAACCAATGAACCAAGTTTCTCGAAGAATTCTGGAGCTGGGATGATGTAGATTCCACAGTCTTCTATAATTTGGTCACCTTTTGACCTACCATAGCCACTGCCATTATGAATCAATGACTCACATCATGCCAGCTACAAATAATTTGAGGCCATAAGGAATATTATTTGATGAAGAATTGTCCAATCCATTTAGCACATAAGCCAAAGTTCTTTTTAACTATATTGCCTAAGCATAAACCACCTTTATCCACGAGCCATCACACAACTTCCCATTTGATCAACCATGAGTAGTCCTTGCTTCCTATAAGAATTATTTACTTCTCTTGATCTTTTCTTGCTGCGTTTAGTCACATTGTAGGGGGTTTTGGACATTAATAAGTGATATAATGGTTTGCTTGAGAGCGCTGATAGTACAAGCGCTAATCGACCTCCCTTTGACAAGAAAGAAGACCCCCAACTCCAACATTGCTTGTAAATCTTGGCATGAACAAGCTCCTAAAAAATACATCTTTTTTTTTTGAGAAACTCTCCAATAACTGATCCTTTCCTCCTTTTCATAATGCTCAATAAATCTGGTACGGTCGCATCCCCTTTAGGGTTAGGAAGAGTGCACCAGGGATGTACATCAAAAACATCTACCATTTTGGTATACTTCTTCATATGTTTTATATTATGTGTGCAAAATGGCAAGTCGGCGAATCACATATCATTCATTGCCCTATACTAAACAAACTTGGGAGATGTGGGTTGATTCTGTGGAGAAGGTATTTGCAATCCCATCCTCTTGTGAGGAATGTATGTCCTCCATCCAATGACTTTCGAGAAAAGACAATTTGAGGATAATTGGGTTTGTTTTAGTGACCGCAACTTTCACAAACAGATGGGGAAGGTACTTGAGGATGACGAAGACATAGTAAGGAAAACAGTGGTTGATATTTGTTCCAGAGGAAGGAAGAAATCTAAACTGGCAAGGATTGGTGAGGGATCTAGATGGATGCTCTCAGGAGTTTGAAAAAAGTAGAGCGGAAGAATTTTACACATGGTGGGAAACAGAGTGGGGATCCTCAGAACCAAGATATAAGGAAAGTAGGATGGGAAGGTGGAAAAATTAATAAGGTGAAGAGGAATGGTCTAAGAGAAATAACCAAGTTTTTTGTTGTCGAGACGAGTGGGTGGGTATTAAAGGGATACACATAGAGGAATGGTCTAAGAGAACATTGGAGGAGATTGCTCAATGGTGCGGAAGACTAATTCATAGGGAAAGCACTTTTGAAGATGGCCCATCGTATGAGATGAAATACATGAAAGTGACTGAATGGACAAGTGGATTCTTACCAGAAA
The DNA here is from genome assembly GCA_030144865.1 of Tinospora cordifolia. Taxonomy (NCBI): domain Eukaryota; kingdom Viridiplantae; phylum Streptophyta; class Magnoliopsida; order Ranunculales; family Menispermaceae; genus Tinospora; species Tinospora cordifolia. The sequence continues at coordinate 19,808 of JAJIYU010005973.1, read as the reverse complement.
AAATGAAAATACTGAAGGGGGACAATTCATTCTCAATTAGGCTATTTCAAGTAAATACAGTACAAAAAGAAGAAGAGCGTGTAGTGGAGAGTTAGTACGAAGGCAACAGCGTTAGAGATAAAAAAGACGGAGAAGACGAGATAGCCAAGGATTTTTCGATCACCCAAAAATTGGAGGATTATGGGAAGGGGAAGTCGTCACCGATGTCACACATCAACCAACGTCAAGGGACAAACTTGGACATGTTAGACCATGGTCGGATGGCTACGAAGGCTCGAGAGTGGATGTATGGAAGAGGGGCCTGGGAAGACAGAGTGGTAAATGGCAAATGGGTGGCAAGAAATGAGGACATAGAGGGAGGCATAACAGTTGTATCTAGCAGGTAATGGCATTGAGGGGAAGGAGTATAATATAAAGGGCAAAATAAAGGTGTATTCTAGAAGGGAAAAATAAGGGATCCAATTTCAATGCATTCAGATGGCAGATTCTGGGATGAAGAAAATGATTAGTGACAATTGTAGATAAAGCGTAAGTCGGAATCTGTTTTCAAAGGGAGTAGGGAAGATGATGATCATGGTATATTAGAAGAGAATCAGATGTTAGAATTTCAAGAGGCTGACTCTTCAGGTTATTGCAGTAACACATCGGATGAGCGAAACCACTATGACGGTAAAGGTCAATAGATGAACAGTGTTGCGGATTGTTTTGAAGGTAATGTGCAGTGACTTTGTCTCGACAACGAAAATGCAAAGGATGGAGGAAAAAATGAAAAAAAATTGCAGTTGAGTTTTATATCAATATCTTTGGTCCGTAATTCAGAGGAAGGAAAGTCGAAATTGCATAGCACAAGTCTTGGGGAAAATACGAAGTTGGCTGAACCATTTGGAAAAATTGAGGTGGAGCAAATTCTGAGGAAGATCAATGTGTTTTGGATTTAGCTACAGCGAGTGAAGGAGAAGGAAGGAGTAGAGGATGGATCTTAATGGAGGATGCCTTGATAGAAGTGGGTGGGGAGTTTTGTTCTTTAGCAATAAAGATTGTGTCTTGGAATATTTGGAGTTGTAGTTCTAGAGATAAAAGAAGGATGATCAAAAGATTAATAGGGCGAAGTAGCCCGGATGTAGTAATTTTTCAAGAAGTAAAAAAGGAGAGAAGTAGGTAGAGAAGTGATTGGAGAGCTGTGGCAGTCTAGATTTAAAGATTAGGGTTACGTGCCTACAATTGGGACAGCAGGGGGGTTGCTTCTGACTTGGGAGATAAGGAGGTGTATGGTAACAAAGCGATTAATTGGGTAGTCTACAGTGTCAATTAAAATCCAGCACGTAAAAGGGACAGAATGGTGGTTAACAAGGGTGTATGGGCCAAGTAACAGAAAGAGGAGGGACTGTTTTTGGGATGAATTATAAGTGAATTGCAAGTATTATGCAGAAAGAGATGGTGCGTTGCATGGGACTTTACTGTGGTTTGGCTTCCTTATGAAAAAAAACAATGGGCGATACACCCGCAGTATGAAGGAATTTGATTGTCTAATAAGGGAGTTGGGTCTTCACGATCCTCCTCTCTTCAATGGGACGTTCACTTGGTCCAATTTTCAGAGGGATCTAGTCTATTGTAGGTTCGATATATTCTTGTTCAAGAAGGGGTGGGCAGAGATTTTTTCATTTTGTCGACAAGAGGTAGGAGGTCGTTTTGTGTTGGATCACTAGTCTATTTCCCTTAGTACCTCTATTCCTTAATGGGGTCCGAATCCAAAGAGATTTGATGGAAAATTGATTTTTCATATGGAATTTGTAGAAAAGGTAAAGAATTGGTGGTCTTCCCTTTTTGATGGCAACTGGGAAGGCTACAAGTTTACACAGAAATTAAAAGTAGCTAGGAATTCATGTTATGAGTGAGGGATTGCCACAATGGGAGGGGCGAAATATAAGAGGCGTGCCTTGGAAAGAAGTATTTACTACCTTGACCAATTAGAAGGGATTAGTCATTAGGATGAGGAAAAAAGGACAGATGAGAAAAAAAGAAGGCAGGGAATTGGAGAGGGGAGACTGACTTAAGTCGAGAATTAAGTGGTTGAAAGAGGGGGATGCTAATTCAATATTCTTTCATCGACTTTTAAGTGGAAGGAAAGTCACGAATACGATTATGAGGTTAGACGGAGACCATGGGAAAGTGATAGAGGGGTAGAATCAAGTAGAGAAGACAATTGTAGATCATTTTAGTGAGGTGTTTGGGAAGAGGTAGGAGCAAGTGTGGCGTTTTGACAGGCTTCATTGGGACTCTATTGGGAAAGAGGATCAAAGAAGCTTAGAAGAACCTTTCTCTACAGAGAAGTACAATCAGCAGTTTTTGATTGTGAGAGTTCTAAGGCACCAGGGCCAGATGGTTTCCCTATGATTTTCTATCAGAAGTGTTGAGACCTAGTGAAAGAAGACTTAATGGCGGTTATTAAGGAATTCTACAACTCAAGTTTGGTGAATAGATGTATTACATCTGTCTGATTTCAAAGAAGAATGCAATCAGAACAGTTAAGGATTTTAGGCCAATTAGCCTCACTACAGGTTTGTACAAGATCATTGCTAAAGTATTGGCCAATAGGATTAAAAGGGTAATGGGTACTATAGTCACGAAGAAGCAGTTCGCCTTTGTAAAAGGAAGACAAATTATAGATGCAATTCTAGTAGCAAATGAAACAGTGGAAGATTATAGAGCAAGGAACAAGAAGGGTGTGTTGGTGAAAGTAGATTTCGATAAGACATACAATATGGTTGATTAGGACTTTCATGATTTTGTGTTGGAAAAAAAGGGGTTTGGAGTCAAATGGAAAGGATGGATTCAAGGATATGTTTAGTTGGTTTCCTACTCTATCTTTATTAATGGGAGACCAAGATAGAAAATTAGTGCAGAAAGAGGCTTAAGACAAGGTGATCCCATGTCTCCCTTTCTTTTCACCTTGGTAGCAGATAAAATGGAGGTGCTGTATTTGCAGTTTGTAGACGATACTCTATTATTCTTGGATGGGGAAAGTGATAATATTGAGCAAGCTTTCAATTTTGTTAAGTGCTTGTGTTGGACATCAGGATTGTGAGTTAATATATCCAAAACTTGCATTGTTGGAATAGCATCCTCAGAGAAGTGGATAAGAGAAGCTGCGGAAAAGATTGTTGCGATGTAGGGAATGGCTATTAAAGTATTTGGGAATGCTGTTAGGAGGAAATTTAGGGGCTCAAGTCTTTTGGGATCAATTTGTAGCCAAAGTAGATAAAAGATTGGAGGAGTGGAAGCGTACATTCATTTCTGAGGGAGGGAGGCTCACCTGGATCAGCTCAGTGTTAGAAGCTCAACCCACTTACTTCTTGTCTATTTTCATAATTCCCAAGAGAGAAGCTAATTAGATTGAGAAGTTGATGAGGAATTTTCTATAGGGTAGGAAAGATGACAGCCATGACATGCACTTAGTAGATTGGAGACAAGTTCAGATGAGAAAGGATCTTGGGGGTCTAGAAATTAGTAATGTGATGGCTAGAAACACAACGCTTGTGGAAAAATGGTTTTGAAGGATCCAAAAAAAAGGACAAGTTCCTTTTTTGTGGATAAAAAGGAATCCAAAATAAACACAATTTGCATGTCAATGGTAGAGATGCCAGTCTTCAAAAAAGTGCGACCTACAGAAGCCATGGAAGTTCCTTCACTCTCTTCATCAGTTTTTTGACCCTTTCATCAGGGTGAGGCTAGGGAGAGGTGAGATTATCCGGCTTCCGGAGGGGCACTGATGCTTTCTCGGTGTTGTATCCCAAACTATATAGATCGTCTTACGATCAAAATTGGCTGGGCTCTAGGTATTTCACACCTCAGTCTATCTCTGCGGTTCTGTGCCTGAATCTTCATTTGAGGTCTTTCGAAGATCCGAGGTGTGAAGAGGAAGAAGCCTCCCTTAGAACTTTGCTAAGAGAGTTTTTATGACGAACAGGGAGGACAAAATTATCTGGATTATAGAAAGTTCAAGAGAGGTTTCTTCTAAATCCTTTTTTTTTCTTCCTTGGTTGACAATCCTTCGTCTCTTCCTTCCCCGTTTTTAAAGGAGCTTTGGAAGGCTTCAGTTCCTTTCAAAGTTAAATTTTTTGCTTGGTTTGTGCTCGGGTAGCGAGTGAACACGGGGGATTTCCTTGGTTTCTCTTGTCCCCCTTTTGTTGCTTTTTATGTAAGGAAAATGGAAAGTCCATAGATCATATGTTTAGTCAGTGCTCTTTTACCTCCTTTGTTTGGGAAAGGTGTAAAAGACAATTCCCTTTTGCTTCAAGGCTTGTGGTGCAGGAATCCCAGCAGTGTGTTTGTCCTCATTGGGAGGAGGTCGATAGGAGGTGGAAGGCCCATTAGATGGTGGCTTATTTGGCGGTGGTTTGGTATTTGTGGAAAGAGAGGAATGCTCGGATATTCGAAGACAGGTTCAGCTTCCCCATTGACATTTAGGAAGAATCTCAGTCTTTTGCTTCCTTTTGGATCAATAATGGTCCTCTTTTGTTTGGATATTCATTGGCAGATTGGTTGAGAGGATGGGGTAATATTCTATATGTAGGTGGGGCTATGTAACTGTGTTGTGTTCTTGGCAGGGTCATTCCCTAGTTGTATTTTTTCTCCTATATGAATAAAATATTCTGTTTCTTTTAAAAAAAACGAATAATTGGGTTGCAACTATATGCTCATTTCGGCTTGAGAGCAATAGAAGGATCTTTGAGGGTGGTCCAAAAGATGTGCAGGTCCTTCGGGAAGAAGTTATGATACTAGCTAGTCCTTTGGTTGTATCTTCAAATTGGGCACTTGCTTTCCAACTCAGATTGGTCTGAGAATAGGTCGAGATTGCATGTAGGTTTAGGATGAGATGGTTTGGAAGAAGAAGTTGCAAGTTTGAATCATTGTGGAGGAAAAAAAAAACACACACACACACAGAAAGATATCGTTGAAGGCTTGTGCAATGGAGTTAAAGATGGGGAAAAAAAAAACAAGTTGCAAAGTTGGAAAAATAAAAAAATAAAAAAAAAAAAAAAAAACACACACACACACACAGAGAAAGATATCGTTGAAGGCTTGTGCAATGGAGTTGAAGAAGGGGGAAAAAAAAACTAGTTGCAAAGTTGGAAATTGGAGTTAAAAGAAGAAAGAAAAATCAAATAAACAAATAATTTCTAGATTCAATAATCCAGCCATTTTAGATGGGTTTATTTAATCGACAAAAAGTGGGCCAAGTCATATTTTTATGCTGTACTATTTCAGTCAAACATAGAATTAGACTAAAAATTAGCCCAATTCTCTAATACTAGGTGCCACATAGACTACTGGGTGCCAAACAGCCCCTAAAAGTCTGTTAGGCAGCCTGCATACATGCAACAGGATTAGTTTTAATCCTATTCTCATGTTTAACTGTGAAACGGATTACAAAAAACAAAAAAAAAAAAAAAAAAAAAAAGGAACAAGAATGGCCCCACTTTGTATCATCTTCATCTTCTTATGGGATAAAACAACCCACCAATAATGGTGGGGTTGTTTTATCCCAAATTGCTTTTTTTTAATTGCTTCTCCTTCTTCCTTCTTCCTTAACTTCTTCTTCTTAGAAAAACAAAAAAAACAAAAAAAAGCCACTAAATAAAAAACCAACAGACTGATTTCAGTCACAGGCAAACTGATTTCAATCTACGAAAAACTAATTTCAATCAAAATGAAAAACCTAAAAAAACAACAAAAAGACCAGCATCGCTGGTGCAAAACCAGCAACACTGCTGGTGCTGGTTTTGCACAAGCAGCAAAACCAAACTTTTTTAAAATTTTATTTTGTTTTAATTTCTGTTTTTATTTGTAACCATGCCATTTTGCACTAAACACTGCATTACCTAATTTTAGTCACAGTTTATCTAATTCAATTTGATTTGATCCTATTCCATAGAAATAATCATATCCTATCCAAACATACTACCAAATACATGCTTACTTTGTATCCTATTCTATTAGATCTCACGAAATTTTCTAACCCAATCCTAAAAGCAACTCAATCTTATCCTATACACCAAACAAACCCTAAGGGTACTTTCTTTGGAGGGATGGCGATGTGTGGTTTGTTTGGAAACCTTCGGTGTACTTAGTTGTACGTTCGTCATTTTGCAACTAATAAAATTACATCTTATTCAGGAAAAAGATAAAAATCCCATGGCCTATGCAATATATGAATTCTAAAATGCCATTGATAAATTTTTTTTCAAGACATATTTTTGTTTGGAGGCCCCCATACCTAAATGGAGGGAAATTGTTGAAATGTAACTACAGCTTAGATCTGTGTTTTCAGGGCATCAAGGCGATCTCTAGGCAATTTTCCCTGCCTAGGCAAAACATAGCCGACACAAGGCTTTAAAGCACCCTAGGTGAGAAAAAAACATTTATTTATAGGTTCTTAGACATTTAATGAATTACTTGCAGTTCCCTGAAGAATTCATATACACAACTTTATATATAAAAAATAGTATTATATAATGATTGTCAAATTTTCATAAAATGATAAAGAAAACTTCATATTAATGAAAATCATGTTTACAAAACATTACTTGATAATATACTATACATCATTAAAGAAATGTAATGAAATTGGAAGTTGTACCTCGTGCCAAGAAAAATTGTTGGCCAACAAATATATATCGTCAGAGAGTTGCCAGAGGGACTCCAACAATCATTGGAGAATTTGACAACGTTTCTTAAGTGGAGAAAAAAGAAAGGATACACTTGAGGTTTGCTATTGAAAGGAAAAGCATTTGTTTTCAAAGCTTCTTCTGAATTAGAAAAACCTGCTAAAGATTTTATATATTTACAAAACCCCACCGTTTGCAACATTGAGCCTAGACATTTTCTCCTTAAAATGCGCAGGTGTCGCCTATATGCAACGCCTAGAACTAGAAAACACTGGCTGAGATGCTCTTATTGATGACTAAATGAGGATCTGTGTGATCCCCTAATTAAGAATCCTTCTAAAGGGCAAGAGCCTTTTGAAACAATAACAGAGTTCATTCCCATCTATGAATTAGAAAATGCTTATCAAGCTTTACTTCGGTTTATCATAAGATCATTTCATCCATAATTAAGGACCAGATCCCACTTACAGAAGCAAGTTCTTCAATGACAATAGCTCTATTCCCATCCTTCTCAAAAAGCTCATAGGCACAACGAGCATGTTGTTCCCAACGATCGAGTGCTTCAAGCTGATGCACACTTAAGGCAGCAGCACAAAATTCTTCGAAATCCATCCTTCTATACTGAAGAGCATTTAGCTGAAAATAATACACTCAGTAATTAGAAAAGATATGCTAAATGACAATATAGAACTAAAGAATAGTCAACCATTACCGATGCTAGAAGGTCAAGAACACGAGACTCTTTCATTGCATCTGTTGCATTTTTCAACAACACCTGTCAAGAATAGAATTGGTTAAAACCATCTTACAACACAAATGAATCAATTTCATCTCCACAGAAACTAACCGTCTTAATATTTTCTAAGTTTATGCTACAACTTTTGCTTGGCTCCAACAATGCAAATTGCTCCTTCAAATAGAAGAGCTCATCAGCAGTCAATGTTTTGGATAAAGCCTGTTATGAAGATGGAAATAGGGAACTTTATGAGTTAGACAACAAGAAGTTGAAAAAACAATATCTACCAGCATCAAATTATCATATGCAGGAGTTTTCAGCCACTACTAAATATGAAAACCCAGTAAATAACTATGCACACAAAATGCTAATTCGATTGGATAACCTTGAAAAGGAGTACAACTAAAAAGTTGAATTAAAGCAAATATCACAAGTTTACCCAAAAAAAATGTATATTCTAATTTGTATATTTGATCAATTTTGAAACTACCAAAATAAAGACCAGTGATAGCATTAATTATTTCAAAAGAATTTCAGAAGTGCACAGTTTTAATCGATTACTTCTTCAGCAATTACATAAAATTATATTTTCAGATGAAGGCACTAGTGTTCAATGATTAGTAACTAGCATTAGTTTCCCAGTTTACACCATTGTAACAAGGTGCATTAAAATGTATACATACATAGCCAAATTCATATGCAGAGACACCTTCAAACAATCAGTAAAATGTAAAATACTACTTCCTCACAAATATCACCACATACACACCCTCAAGGCAGCCTTTCGTAGAGACGAAGATCGCATATACACCTTCATCAACTTGAATACTAGAATGTCAAGTGGCACTTTTACATCACTGTAGTTTCTAATCCAAGGATGGCCTGCAATAGAAGATTATAAGCCATCAGGAATTTAAAACACTACTACCAACAAACAGAAGATCACAGCTCTCAGCGCCAGGAATATCACAGTAACACCAACTTTCATACAGACAAATAAGTGGTTGTATCAAGGTGACAATTGATATAAAACAATGTCAAGACAAGCACAGAGCATGAAGAAAAAATTTTTTAAACATGCTAGGACTGTCTCCACATGAAACAAGATAAAATCAAATGATGAAAAAAAATGACTAAGGAATTGATTTTTTTAAAAAACAAAAAAGATGCAATATGGTTAAAAAGAGTATAAAGCAGCAAAATGACTCATCGGAATAAACAAAAACCCCAAGAAAAGGAAAGAGAGAAGACAAAACATACAATGGGCCAACAAAAACACAACAAAATCTTAAGTTGCCCCTATCCTTTGAACAACTCACTAAAAGAGTACCACTTGCAAAACTTTAAAAGGCAGACGTCCAAAGCAATGCCAAAGTAACGGGCTCCACAACAAAGCCGAAATAATTGAATCCTCCCAGACTGTATAATCTGTCTCTCTTACCCCTTGAAGGTTTTATTGTTCTTTTCATCCTAAAGTCTCCACACCACCACGCATAGAATATGGACCAGTATTCACAAAAGTTGATGTCTTGAACAACAAAGTGAACAATCCTTGTAATCAAAATATGGGAACCAAAAGTTTAGCATGGTAAAAAATAAAAATAAAAATAAAAAAAATCTTATAATTACAGTACAGGATGGTGCTCCATAGACCATAGGGCAGAAGTGGATTCACATAGTTGACCCCAAGTTACCTGCTATGTCATTGAAACCGACACGTCCTACAATTAGAAAAAAGCTTAGTTGAGACATTGTGGGATGGTACTTTGGGCCTCTAGAGACAAAGGGCCAGGGGCTAAGCAATAACAAAACAAACACACGATTGATAAGTAGGATTGCGTTATGAACTTACAACCTGCAGGTTTTATGTTGTTAAACAATATGGCCACCACCTCAAGAGACAAAACATAGCTGGTTCAGTAGTTATGTTCGCAAACTGCTTCACCGCCTACATAAAATTTGTAAGGGCTTTTTTTCAGCTCATGTTTTTCCTCAAGAAAGTACCCAGTCACCATCTTATGGCATTTCACAGATTCTATTATTTGAAATCAATCACAAGGCTTTTTAAGTTTGGGCTTAGTGCAAAGGAATATTTTTAAATGATTTAAATGTTCAGAGTCTTGTTTCTAACAAATATATTGTAGAACCCATATCTCATATTATACAAAGCTCAAGTCATGCTTTTTTTTTTTTTGGAGCAGAACAAGGAGTATATTACATTTTTTTTTAAAAAAAGAGAGATTATATTACATTAATTCATTTAAAACCAACTTAAAATCTTGAGATAAGAACCAGAGGTATTTAAGCACTACCAAAATCACTATCACTACAAAGTCATAAATACATGCAAGTTACAACCACAGTCTCACTCCAAATACCACGATAAGACTGCCTCACACCAAAACCATGTAAATGGGCAACATGGAACAAATTCACCAGCTCTGATACAAACAATTAGACCAGCTGAGACATGATGCAAAAGTGAGAAGCCCTTTACTAAGGAAGAGGGAAAGAATTAAGTGCTAGCCAAAAATTTAGTTTCTTCCTATACTTGATCACAGTCCTTTGAAGCATTGCTAAATACTCTACCATTTTGTTCAAGCCACGAGGACTAAAGTGTAGCATATGAAGAAATTTGGCCACCTCATCAAATGCGAACAATTCGTTCAAATCCTCCTCGGAAAAGGACATAAAATGAAAATATGCTTTGAAGACTCCGCATTGAAAGCAAAAGGAGAAACAATGGAGAATACATAATGAAAATTTTGAAGTGTGATTGAAAATTTTGTTAACTCCATTGCTTTTTATCTTTTTCGAATTATTTTACCAAAATGTAAATTTAATTAAGCTTTTTTAAGAATTTTGTGTCTCACTTTGTCAAGAATGGGCCTCACCCAATGGCATAGAGCTTGGGGTACTTATCACCTTAAGTATGCCTTGTACCTTTAATTACCATTCCATTTCCAATGCACAATGACTAAACTAAAAGAAGCGCTCTAGTCGCTCAAACATTCAAAAAATGTAACACATATGCGCTAGTTACTTGCGCATCCAAAATATGTAACACCCACATATCTGATGACCATAATATCATAACTATACATATAGTTTTAATCTTTCATAGTCAAAAGCAGCATTCTTTAAAGATAAATTAGCACAAGGAAATAGATTTTATGCAATTATATTCATTTGCAATGACTCAAAGCATGAGAATAGATACAACGATTTTGTCCAAAATCAGATGATTAGTTGATAATTCAAGGACTAATATTCAACCAAAAAGTACTCAAAAAGAAAATTAAAAACTACACATTAATCAACTCAAAAATCTGCTGTCCTCAAAACTTCTGTTTAAGTAGCATGATTCGTCATAAATAGAAGAAGTCAAAAATGCTATGATTCCAATCATACAGTAGAAGTGAGTTAATCAACCTATTTAAGCATCACTGAGATTCTAAATCTTAAATTCTAAATATAATTAAGCTAGTTTTAGCAAATTTACAAACACACCAGATTGGCACATCGTCCATAATTCTAAAGCTTGAACTGAAGTTTAGAGCTTCGGTGCATTTCAGTCTGTGGATTCGCCCTAGAGTCCTATTGCAACCATACAATTAGGAGAAACAGAAGATTCCAAACAAAGCTGGATAAAAGCAAGTGTTAAGAGTCTTTCTCATTTTGGTATAGAAAAGTGAGGTTTGAGCTCAAAAGGCCAAAATTATATGCTTGCTTCAATAATATTTAATCAAATCATTCCTATCTACTTCATTTTTTTTTTCCTAATCACCCTGGGCAAAAAGAAAACATCATATGCTCAATTTAATTCCATAAAAGAAGTAAAGTGTCACTCAATCAGCATAACAAAAACTTGAACTGCTTCATTTCAAGTGTGCAAAATTCACCGTTCAGGAGAAATGGGTCCAAATATTTGGTGAAGAAAGACAGTGACAAGCATATATAGAGGAACCCAAACATTTGATCACAAATGACCACAAAGAGGCCTTTTTGGCATTCTTATCACTGAATTTGGACCTAGTCCTTCAAAATTTTAAAAAGTCCTTTTTTTTCTTACTTTTGAGCTACATCAAGAAAAAAACTTCCTCAAAATTTGGTAATTGAATTATCAACCTAGGGCAATGTATCGTGCCATTCTGGTTTTTTCCATAACCTATTGAAATTAGAACTTGTAGGCAGCTTAGTCCAGTTGTGAGAAATGCCAACGAGAAGAGGTTAAAAATCGATAATTTGATGCTTCTAATGGGTTATTTAGAAATTTCCACTGCACTTTTGTCAAGGTTAGATGACCTGAGGAGTCATCATATTAAAGAGGTTCAGCTTGTTGCAGTTTTCAGAACAGATTAGACAAAAGGTTGAAAGGAAGGCAGCTGTTGTCCATTTTCAAGGCTCCTCACCAAGTCACAAGTGTGTGGCACTCTGTTGATGACTTTGCAAAGCCTAAAAAAGGGCATTTAACCATTTTTCTTTTTCTTCTTTTTTTTCCGTTCACAACTGAGTAGTATCTGAGCTTTACCTGACTTATCCACTTATTATGCAAACTTTGATGCCACATCTCCATTTTCAACGCTCTTATACAAGCTGCAAGAGTTTTTCACTTAGTGGTTATGCCAACTTTACCGAAAATGGAGAATCTATAAAATTCTCCTAAAAACATTGTTCATGTGAACTGAGAAGAATTTTATAATGAACTGAATAATAAAAACTTCAATCGGAAAGACTCAATGTAAGTTGTTTTTCATGGAGATTATCACGGACTTAAAAATAGGACAAAGTATTTTAATTTCATATAACCACTCTAAAACTAAAGGCATGTCGGGTGTTCAAGTTGCCTTGGAGTAAGCACATACCAGTCCCAGATGCAGCACTGGGAAGAATATCTCTCTTCAGGAGCCTAGATGCAACCCCTTTCCTTTGTTGAGACTTTGAAGTTCATGAGACAGAATTTAGTTTTTGCACTGTGATTTCTATTTATTCAGTAAGACTATTTTTCTTCCTCTAAAAAAAAACAAGCCAGGAGTTATGCCCATTATGCAGCATTTGTGATTGGCTATTTCTGTTTTTCCGATTTTTTTACCAGGTGAGTATTGCATACTGGCATCCTTTTACTGGATTATTGCCGATATAGTCATAAAAGCTAACTTTTTAAAATTAGTGTTAATTGTGACATAATGATGATGCTAACAAAAACTCCGATTTTTGGCTACCCTGGCGGGATATGAACTCTTATATTTCATCAATTTTTTTTGGCTACTCCCACAAAATTAGTGTTAATTGTGACATAATGATGATGCTAACAACAAAAACCACAATAAAATCCAATAATTAATGAGGATGGGAAATGATAGAAATCTCACAAAGAGCCTGAGCAGCAGTCATTCTTTTCCGTGGATCTTTATTCAACAACCGCTTGACGAAATCCTTTGCCTCAGAAGATAGTGAAGGCCATGGTGGTTCATCAAAACTTGGATCAGCTTTTAGAACTGCTCGGAAGATTCCAGATTCTGTCCGCGCCCAAAATGGGCGACTTCCACACAGAAGGATGTAGGCTATCACACCAATACTCCATACATCAGCCTCAGTAGTGTAAGATCTATGCAGAACTTCAGGTGCTACATAGTATGCACTTCCCACGATGTCATTTAGTCTTTCGTCTGTGAACCATATATGGAGTTAGAAACCTCTTTATAAAACATCAGGACTAAAAGTACACAGCAAAAGGACAATAGTTTGTAATCTGGACCAACCTGGCTTGACAAAATCTGATAAACCAAAGTCTATTGCCTTCAACTGAGAGGTTTCTTCCTTCGATGAAAACAGGAAATTCTGATCCATTCATTTAAATATATTAAGATAGAAGAACAAGTCAGAAAAGGAAAAAATATTCATTTCCATTCAATAATCTATAACCAAAAAAAGTATCACAGGAATCACTCAGTTTACCATCATATAAACAAATTTGGCATTCATGCGTTAATATGAATGGCATGCCATATACAATCATGTACAAAAGTATTTCTTGACCAAAGATTAGGTCCATTAATGAAGCTTGCATCAAGTAAGGACAGCAGACACTAGGATTTTTTTTGGGTGAACAGCTAACATACTGAGATCCATAAAATAGAACTGACATATGAGATCGGATTCACCATCACAACATGAAATTACTATACCACATAAATTTACAAGATTTCAACACAATGCAAACGAAATCTCCCAGTGCCTTTGGATTGCCTTGAATCATGCAACAACAAATTTAAGGATAATCCAAAAGCATTAATAAGTACTTATTGTACAACAGAATTATAGCAATTTAGCACTACTCATTGCAAGAAAAGGCAGCTTATTCTCAATTATGGTATCCCCATGGACTATAGAAATATCAGCAATTAAAACCCCCACCAATAGTACAGTAAAAGGTACTTGTTTAACAGATTCCAAGAAGAATACAGAAAGAGGTATTTGTTCAACAGATTCCAATTGACAGTATAAGATAGATCAGTTTTACAGAATTTATGACATATTAATAAATCTAGACAACAATTTAGCTTCAGCTAAGTTGAAGATTTGCTAGCCAAACAGCACAGTGTAGACATAGAAAATGGATCATTAATCATTTGGCAATATTTTCACAGACATCCACTATGGATGCTCTACGTTCTTAAACCTAATGCATTTTTTTTTTCTGGCAGTTCACTAGCATTGTGAGATGGGACTGAAAGAAATTTCAAGTGAATGAATCAACCAATCATCATCAATACTATAAGATCGATATAGTTCGAGGAAGCAAGACGGGTAACTTCGTAGGAATGTAACAAACCTCTGGTTTAAGATCCCTATGAACCACACCTTGGAGATGACAAAATGCTACAACATTCAAAATTTGCACCATGACAGCTTTTGCGTCATCCTCTGTGTATTTTCCACCCCTGTAAAACAGAAATAAAAGAATTACAAGAAATCATAATTAGCAATAATTTCTCTAGATTTCATTCACACATTCATTTCTATGAACAGAAGAATACAGGGTTGAAGATAGACATGACCATAAACGGAAGCAATACCTTGAAAGTATTCTATCTAAAAGCTCACCTCCTTCACATAACCTGAAATATTTGAAAAAGAAACGATAAAAATCCCAAGGAAAAGAAAATTCTGAGAGGAAATTGAAAATTATAGCAGAATTTAAGTCATACATTTAAGGCATGTCATCACATACAACAAATGAACTTGGCCCGTCTAAAGCCAGCTATGATTTAACATTTGGAGTGCAAAATTTTCAAAAATTGCATTTTCTTTTTAACAATTATGCCAACTTAACACCAGATAGAGGGGAAGTGGACTCATGTAACCAATCACAAGTAGTTGAAAAATGCTTAATTGAGTTGAATCTAGTTTTTGCACCCAATAAATCTTCAATATGAAAGATCTGACATCAGATTTAAAGCACACACTATCTGCTCTTGGTCCGAATTCTCATATTATTTGATGCAGAAAATCTAAAAGGGTTCAAAGACCAACATCCTACACAGGATGGGCTCTAGAAATAGAAGCTTTGAGGTAAATCTTGTACATAAACAAGGCTGTTACCACACAAAGGTATAATAAGAAAAGAATAAAACTTTAGGCTATAACATACCTGAAATGGAAAGACAATTTATATAGTTATCAAGTGGCTCCAATCATATCTTCTTTTTCTTTTCTTTTTTGGTCTATGACTCTCCAATATTTCCAGTAATCCTCCCTCCCCCTGCAAGGGTAGATCTACTCTAGAGTCTGATACTGCAGAGGCAAGGACAACCCTCCCCAAATAGAAATTTCGCACAAGAGGCACATTCCTTACTCCAACCATATCACCACATCAAAAAGTAATATAAAAGCATGGGAAAAAAAGACTATTCTCATGAGAGATCTGATGATATATTTTTTTTCTGTTCGAAGGTAAGATGTCATAATGAAGCAAACTAGATCAATTGCAAGAAACACCATAAAGTCTTCATCACTACGCCTAGCCAAGCAATGCGACATCAAGGTTTGTCAAAGAGTTAGCAAACAAATATTTTGTAGATAGTGGTTTATGCATATTAATCTTATTTCCTAAGCTTCCTAAACGTAGGTATTTTTTTCTAGAAGAAACAAAACATCAAGTTCCTCATAATGACATTTTCAGTCATGGTTTTGCCCCGATGACTTCCAAAACTGTAAATTTGCAATAGTTCATTAGATGGAATCTAGCACTAAATCCTACATCCAATGTGTAGTTCCCACACAAAATTTATCATGAGAAATAATTACATTCTACATTTATGCCAACTAATTACCCATATAGTTGGGAAAATTTTTGATTGAGTTGAATTGCGCATTTGCACATCAATTAGAAGCTTAATATATCAATGCAGGACCATAGGTCAATAGGATTAAGAACATAAGTCATAGTATTAAACTCTAGTTTCTCAACAAAAAAATAATTAATTAATTTAAGCAGGAGGCAAGTAAATGATAATAAAAATAGACAAGCTTTAACTTTTAAAGAAAAACTAATGTTTCTAAGTGAGATATTTGAGCTAAACATTTGACATGACATGGCATAAAAAAGGAGGAATCCAACATAACATGGATTAAATTATTGAATCTATTTCCCTCCTAGATTGTGATAATTAGCTATATCAAAGCATTATTAAATATATTTTTGCTGCAAACAGGAACGATTAGGTACACCATTCCATCTATTAATTAGATGTAGGAGAGATTGATATGAAGCTCAACCAAAAGCAACAAAAAGAAGCAGAGCATCAATTAGTCCACGAAGTTAATTTTCAAAAAACAGCAAGCATATTTCAAGCTTACTCCATTACTATATAGACGTTGTCATGATCTTCATATGCATCATAGAATTGCACTAGATTATCATGCCCTGTCAACGCTCTCAAGATTTTAACCTCCCTTCTTACATCCTCAATGGCAATGGCTGTAGTCATCTGTCAACAGTGTAAAAGAATGCAATCAACTGGTAGGAAATACTAAATGCAAGCCCACAACTAACTACAGAGAATCCCTTTGATGACACAGACACATGTTCACATGCAGATGCAGTTCACCAGAATTTAAGTAGTTAACTCTCTTGAATGGCATATATATTAGAATAACACATAGGAGCGATTCCACAAGACATCAGGCCACTCCATTATTTCCTTCTTATAATGCTCAACTCCCTTGCAGTTAGAGATTGCATCAATTCAAAAACCAACCTTTCGTCCAGATATAGGTTTTTATTCTCAATACGTGAAAAGAGATTAGAAAGTTCTCATGTTTTGACCCAAAAGGCCGGGACAAAAATAAGGGTAGAGGCTGAGATGAAAACTTTTACTCTTTCTCCCAACAGACAAAGTCGCCATCAGCACCACAACAATGTCCAGCCACATGCGCAAATGTGTAAGCAAAAAATTTAAACAAAACATAAGTGCTTTCCTTTTTTTTCCTTGTTTTCTTGGAAGAAACAAACAAAACAAAAAAAAGAGCAGGGACACCAAAGTCTTAAGAATTACAAGCCTGAGTAAGCACTTAAATAAGATCTGTACGGATGCCCATCAAAGAAATACAAAGATGTTGAAAATACACACTAAAAGACATACCAGGAAGTGAGAGCTTTAAAGATCAATAACACATGTAGAGCTAAAATAACCTTCTTTAAATTGGATAGATTTAGCAAGAATTCCAAGTCTTACAAACACCCACTATAGTACCTAGGTCAACACAAAGAGAGAGAGAGAGAGAGAGAGAGAGAGAGAGAGAGAGAGAGAGAAAGAGAGGGAGAAGAGGGTGATTAACTATGCAAGGAAGCAGATAGTATTAAAGAGCCAAGAATATTGACATCCCTACACCAATTATCTTCCCAAAAAGGATCTTTTCTTATCCCCAACCTTCACATGTGGGGATAAACACTAAAAAAGGCAGCAAAAATAAACTAGCGGCAGAGAATGTGACAATGTAAGCAACTGTGCTATTGATAGTGTAACTAATTTATAGCACAAGTACTGCAACAAAAGAGACGAGAGGGCATTTTTGTATTTTTAAAAGAAAGGGAAATAAGAGGAAAAATCTTATGTTGTTCATTCTCGAATTATTTTGTATAGTAAAATTCCTTATCATTTTTCTTTTTAAGTCATTACGATTGACATGCTCTGATACCACTTTGATAGCATATCAATCTTATCAATTTTCTTTTCAGCCATTAAGATTGATATGCTCTGATATCAATTTGATAGCTATAGATTCAATAATCAAGAAAAATGATAAGAAATTGTATAGTAAAAAATTTTTAAGAATGACAAACATTAGATTTCCCCTTTTATTCTCCCATCTCTTCAAAATACTAGAATGTCCTCTCTTCTTTCTTGTTACACTACTTGTATAATATGTTACTTAACTATCATAATGTTCTCTTATTACAACAATTAATTTGCATTATCAATGTCGTTGCTTCAATATATTGTTACAAACTTTGTTGTTACTTGACTTTTCCCCAAATATTCTACTTCTTGCCTCTTCCTTTACAAACCTGTAATGTCAACCTATCAAAATCCTCAGTTGCTCTAATTGCAAAGCTCACTTCCCAGTATACCTACTTATAGTGATTCTTATCCATAAAGCAACATGTTCATAAGGAAAATACCACAATCCCACTTTTTTCTTGATTATTGAATCTTATGTTGTTCATTCTTGAATTATTTTGTATAGTACAATTTCTTATCATATTTCTTTTTAAGCCATTAAGATTGACATGCTCTGATACCACTTTGATAGCTATAGATTCAATAATCAAGAAAAATGATAAGACATTGTATAGTAAAAAAATTTTTAAGAATGACAAACATGAGATTTCCCCTTTTATTCTCCCATCTCTTCAAAATACCAAGAATGTCCTCTCTTCTTTCTTGTTACACTGCTTATACAATATGTTACTTAAATATCATAATGTTCTCTTATTACAACAATTAATTTACATTATCAATGTCATTGCTACAATATATCATTACAAACTTTGTTGTTACTTCACTTTTCCCCAAATATGCTACTTCTTGCCTCCTCCTTTACAAACTTGTAATGTCAACCTACCAAAATCCTCAGTTGCTCTAATTAAAAAGTTCACTTCCCAGTAGCTATCTTGGAGATTGTACATACTTATAGTGACTCTTATCCATAAAGCAATAGGTTCACAAACCCCCCGCCCCCCCCCCCCCCCCCCCCCCCCCCCCCCAACAAAACCAACCCACACACGTCCAATTTTTAGAAAATTGGAAAAAAATCTTACAACTTTCAGTTCAACTTACAAATGGATTTGAATCTTATCCCTACCAATTTCCCCACATGATTCAAATTCGACAGCTATGGCTGTGAGAGGTCCTAACTATAGTGGTTAGTTAATAATACCTAGGTTAGTTATAATATTAGTATAAATAATATTTAAAAGTGATTTTTTGGATTATCAAGAAGGGATTAGAGAGTCTAAAACTCTGGAATTGGCTAGTTATTGTTATTAGTTACTGTTACATCAAGTTTCTTCATAAAAATTCTGACCTTCCAAACTAGGCTCCTATAAAGTTGCACCAAGAATATCTCTCCTTTTATTGGGCCAAACAACTTTTAGCAAAAATGTGATAGAGCAAGTTCCTCAATCTTTGTGAATTCATAATGCTCTTAAAGATATTGATAATCAAACTTACAGATCCAACGTCAATGCTGTAAGTTGTAAAAACTTTAGAACAAGAAAGGAAAAGTCGACATAGAACCGTCCAAACTCATTTTTGCTTACATCACAATTGAAAACTATTTCAATCAAAAGCTCTCTCTCGCTCTCTAGCCACTCTTTCCTCTAGCACTCTTAGATTGTTAACATCCACTCTATATATTGCAGGTGTAGCAGCCAAATCAACTGGATTCTTAACATCACCACTGACTCCACAATCAAATTCTTGTTACCTTTTTTATAGAAACAAATTTATTAGAACATGAAAATAATAACAGTAACAAAATGCAAGAGATACCCATTGTTCTGTCCGTTTGGAAAACAGCTTACACTGAACCAGTGTTGTCAAAGCGGTAAGGCGGTTTAAGACAGTAAGCCTCAATAAGGCGAGGCGGGCCCTAAGCGAGGACTAGGCAACGCCTAGGCGGTCCTTAAAATAATTATTTAAAGATCCCTAAAGAATTATTTATTTATTTATTGGTCCCTTACCCAATATATATATATATATATTCCTAAAAAATTGTTTAATACGTTTTTATAATTTTATTTATTTATATTTTACATTTAATTAATTAATGATATATAAATTATAAAATTATAAATAATGACATATTAGATAATACATTATGATAAAATCATGATC
>JAJIYU010005972.1:0-21460 GCA_030144865.1 Tinospora cordifolia | reverse complement strand
TTCCTTAAATTTCATAATTAATTCTACTAAACCTTAATTTTCATTTAATTATCAAATTAAGGTCTTATTTGTTTAATTTTTACTATATCTCTAATATATTTTATTTTTCATTTGTCAACCCACAATTTGCATCCAAAATTTCTTAAAATCTTTGAAATTAATTCACTTAACTTATTTTTTTATTTTAAATTATTTGACAAAATTCTGGGGTATTACAAATGACTTCAGCTCATTACGTATTCCATGTATCCATGTTGAGAAAGTACGAACTTGACCCCTCTCACATCATCTACTAGGATGAAGCGAATATTCAAGATAATGCTACTTACAAGGAAACAATAGTCAGAATCCTCTACCATAAAGTATATAGTCTATGAATGAAGGATATCCCGTCAGTGAAGGTATTGTGGAAACATCACGGGTTGGAAGAAGCAACCTAGGAACTCAAATGCGAGATGAAGACAAAGTATCTACACATATTTACTAGAAATCCTTACCTATGTAAAAATTTTGAGGACACAATTTTTTTAAGGAGGGTAGGTTGTAATATCCTAAATTCTCTGTACTCAATTAAATGAAGTTTATCATCTATTTAGTGAAATTTGGGTGCAAAATGAAACCAGACTCATTTCAAGGCTAAATTTGGTAGGTTTCATAACTCTCATTTACTGCCCCTTAGGGACCCAAAACAACTTGAAATGAAGTAAGGTGACATGAACCAACTAATGGGACAACATGTCCAAAAATTAGAACAATTGGACGAGGTTAGGATTTTCATTTGCCAAACATCCTTTAGGGGGTCCAAATTAGGAAAACATTGGCATTTAGGGTACTTTGAAGGATCAAAATGACCCAAAACGAAACGAAATGATATGAACTAACAAAATAAATGATATATCTAAAAGTTAGAACAATTGGCCAAGATTTGGATTTTTATTTGCATAGTGACCTCAGTGGATCTTAAATAAGGAAAGTTTTTGAGGAAAAATTACCTTGAACCAAATCATATCTTAAAATGTGCATTAAGTTCATGTGATTCCAAAACTATAGGTTACAAATCATAATTTTTTGTAAATAAGGAGATATTAATTTTTATTTAATTTTTGTGAACCCATGAAGTCATGGCGACTCTAAGCATGTGCAAGTCACATGGGTGGAACACCATGATCATGTGTACCCTCACCCTACCCTAAGCTCCATGGGACGTTTCCTTTATTTGAGTTCATGTAGAATGATCCCATGTGCCATGAAAATGATCAGCTATGCCATCCCTTTGAGATGTCTCACTTAGTATTAAGAAACCATGAATGAATGATTCCATGTACACCATGATGTGATCATATACACCAAATAATATAAATTAGAAGTTTTTAATTTAAGAATAGAAGTTGTTGAAATTTTTTTTTAAAGACCCAAGGAACAAGAGTAGAAGTTTCCAATCCAAGAATAGAGGTTGCAAAAAAAATGTTTCTAAACACCTTAGAACAAGACTAGAAGTTTCTAATTCAGAATAGAAGATTGTCGAATCTTGTTGATTTGGTGTGTATAAGAAAAAGAATCCATCGCCAAAACATATTGGAAAGGTACCTTGCTCACAATACCACACCTAGATTAACTTCCAATCAAAGAATAGTAAGTATTCTAAATCCTTTTTATGTTCACACGTAAATAGGAAATCAAATAAAGCTTATATCTTTTGTTCACATTAGGAATTGGAAACCAAATCAACCCACATTCTAAATCGTGTGCACACTCAATCTATGCATTCCAAAATGTCCCCATAGAGGAATGGAAAGGTTTCCTAGTGTGAGCATGCCCAAACCATCCTCTAGTGCTCATGACACTCTATATAAACCCCCTCATGCTCTCATTCTTCTCATCCCAAAGTAAAAAGTTGACACTTTCTTCTTTGCTTATTCTTGCCTTCTTCTTGGCACATTTTCTTACTCTCTTTTTTTTTTCTTGTGTGAGAAGTTCTTATTTTAGTATTTTAGAGAGTTTTTGAAGGAGTTTTGTTGGTGATTAAAAGTTCTTGAAGTTTTGAAAGTGGTAGATAAGGGGAACCTCTGCCAGATTCAACAAGAAACTCGGAATAAGATGGAAGAGATTTCTTAAACCTCTACTTTGCTATTTTAAATTTTTAGCATGTTCATGCTTCTTCAAATTCTAATTTTGAGCATGTCTTGTTTTACTTTTAGCATGTTTAATCATATTTTAATTTTTGTTTAGCATATTTTTACGTTTTAGTCACTCATGAGAGCATGCCATGCCTAGAATCCATGTTTAGGATTTAATTCAATGTTCTAAGCATGCTATGTGATGTTTTCATGCTTTCTTGGTTGTTTAAAATTCTAAAATTTATATTCTAAATTTCTTTGATAATTATGTGATCTTAAACATAAGAAAGTGAAGATAAGAACCACCTACCATCATAGTAGTCTAAGTGATGCTATGGGTGTTCTTTGCATATACTTAGTGTATATGAGTAACATCACTAAGTGTGGATGTGTTTTAAAATACTTGATATGTGGACATGTGATCCTTATTTTCAATAGAATGTGACAAGATAAATTGTCATTTCATCCTAGAATAAGAGTATTTTAATGAAGAACATCAAGGATTTAAAACCCTTTTTGGTCAAATCTACAACCCTAACAAGAAATTGTTTGAAACACTTAATGGTTGTAAGTGATTGAATTTGGATGTGCTATTGATTTTAATTAGTAACTTAGTTGTTTAATGAATGATTCACTTGGCTATGTTCTCACCCCTTCCTTTTATTTTTTAGAAAATTGAATTTTATGAAGACTACGAATTTTTTTGAAAGCCTCCTTTTAGAAAGTTTATATCGTAAGGGCATAATGCCCCAAATTTTGAATGAAAGACTTTCGCTGAATTTTACTTTTGAATTTTAGAGTTATGTACTCAATCTTTGGATTTGATTTCAAGAATGTAATCTTTTTATCTTATTTGAATGAATAAAGATTTGAAGTATTCATTTATTCACCTACATTATCTTGTTGAATATTAAACTCAATGGAAGTGTATTTATGAGTATTTTAATAAGTGTTAGAATAAAGGAATTGAGATGCAAGTTGTGTACTTGTAAATGTAACGTAGGACCCAGCCCGCCTTGTGGTTAAGCTTAAACCTGTTTCTAGGGGTTTGAAGTGTTACAAAAAATACCATAGCTGTTTATTTGCATGAGTGTACACAACATATAGGGTTTTTGGAGCATTACCGCGGTAGCCAGAATAGGTTATATGCATTATCGCGGTCATTTACTGCGATAATCTATGTGTAAACATCAAAAGGGGATGTTGGGACATGTTACCATGGTAACCTAAGTATTATCGTGGCAATCCCATGGTTTTGCAATGACATTACCACAGTAATGTGGAGCGTTACTACAGTAGTGCGTTCCATGTTACGATGGTAGTGCGATTGTGAATAGGGCACTATCGTGGTGATTATCATAGTAGTAGGTGTTTTCTCTGGATTTGTGTTCTATTCGTATATTTCTTGCTTCCTCTTGTGTATGAGACTTTAACACGCTAAGTTTAAAATCTAAAAAAATAGACATCATACCAACAAAATTGTGTTATACCTTGTCCTTGTCATTGCCCCTATTATTCATCTTGCCGAAACACTCCAAACGTGACTAACACTCTGTTATAGTGTAAAGAATGTTCACAACCTCAAACAATGTTGAAATTGTGACAAACTACATAGATTTCACTTGAATCAGAACCTAACCTTCGTTTATCCGTCTGAAATTGTGCCTTAGTTCAAGTTCTTCACAGTCTGTGTAACTTTTCCTCTATCAATGCTTGTGGGATAGCTACAATGGGACGAAATGGGTCAAAATTGATCTAGAACATGTGGGAGGGAAGAGAAAGGAAGTCACCGAGGACAGCTAGGGTTTGTTTTGTGAGTGAAGATGAACGGCGAAAGAATATAATAGTGTGACTGGATTCTCTGTACATCAAGATACATATACAACACAACGCTGCAACACTCCAAGCCTTTCATTTTTGGTTTTATTTAATTGTAGTACCATGGTATCATGACCCAAAACTACAGTACCACATCTGCACCCAATTTCGTGGTTTTAATCGTAGTACCCTAGTACTTGAATCCATTACCCGAGAACTTGTGATGCACTCATTTTTATTTGAAACCTCAGGCATTACCGTGATAATGCCTTTCATTACTGTAGTAGTGCGACTCATTTCATGAATGATTCGTCTTTTTGCCTCAGTTTTCATTTTATTGACTTTTATAACACTTTTGTACATTATATTAAGTGTAATCAAGCTTGTATTCCCAAAATCATATATGAACTTTTGGGGTATTACAATTATCTACCTTTCCAACCTTATTATTAGTTGTAGGAGTTTGATGCCTAGTTGAGTAACGATAATCAGAATAATCGTCATCATGACCTTCAGTAGCAAAGCATTAGAGTTTGATAAAAGAATTGAATTGATATTTACTAATGGATAATATTACAATGGGTACACAATGAGTATAAATAGACAAACTTCTAAGATTATAAATGGAAACTATAAACATAAAAATATAAAATATTGAACAAGTGAGATAGAAAGAAACAGTTGCAAAAACAAGAACAAGTGGAGGGGTAAGGGAATGTGTATCAACAGATGTAGCAATGATGGATAGAAAGAAATATAACAATATGACAGAAGAAGTAGACACCAACAGAGGATGAGCAATGATAGAGAAGATACAATGGAAGTGAGGCTGAAACAAAGAAGAAGAAAATGGTGGCGAAAAGTAGAAGTAGTGGTGAATAGCGATGAGTAGTAGATATGACAATAGCAAGTGATTTCAACAAGGGTAAACAATGAAAGAAAAGAGGTAGGGGTAATGAAAACTAGTGAAGAAGAAGGTGAACAACAAAAAAGAAGAGGTAGCAAAGAAGAAGGTGCAACAGGATGTCAGAGATATGTTGCTGGGTGGCAAACAGAGGTTGTGTATTCATTAATTCATGGCCTTGAAACAACATTAACACCGCTTCGAGTAGCGGCAATTGCAATGGAGCAACAGGGCAATCACAGTTAGTTAGCGGTGATTTTAGTCGGCCAATGGTCGGTTGAACACCATGAAACCCAAAGAAAAAAAATTCGAACCCGCTTTGATACCATGATAGAAAAATTGAATTAAATGTATTATTGATTGATTATGATCAACTTACAATGACTATAAATAAATAAAGTCCTATGCATATAAAAGAAAACTATAAATATAGAAATATAAATATGAAGTATAAGATATTATAATAGTATATTATATGTATGTATGTATGTCTGTATGTATAGTACCAGAGTCATTTAGGAGATTTGATCTATTGATTGTTGAATTGATAAAATAGATTGTTAGAAGGCCCATCTCAAATGGGCTAGTGTGGGAGATCAATTTCAAATTCTTTTGTCATTTATTATCTAAAAATCTAGAAATATGATATCCAAGTAAGAGGGCTCTGATGGATCCATTATTGAAGTGTGGATTCTATCTCAAAGGTGTCATTGATCGTTTCACTATAATTTTTTTCTTTCTTTTTCCTTTTCTAATAATGATCAAGGTAGTTAGAGTATTGAGGGAATTGGGTAGAAAATCTAACCCATGTAGAGTGGCTTGAAGAGCTTTCCATTATAATAGAGATTAAAAAGGTTATCTTTAGTTGTGATTGTGAGAAAGCTCTAGTACCATAGTTTTTTCAAGTAAGAACTTTGGGATATTATCAACAAAGACCTTTAAATGGTCATGGAGGAGTACTAACATAACAATATCATAAACAGGAGCACAAATAAAACATATATCAGTCAAATTCCAAAAAGACAAATGCTATTATGGTTGTAAATTTTCATTTGATAAGTTTCATAACAAACCATCATATGATTATTGCCAAAACATATGAGATGTGTCATTTCTACAATAATTATTAGACTCAAATGACTTTTGTTGAAAACAAACATAATATGAGTGCAATTTTAATTGTGAATGAAGTGTTGGATGATTGTAAAATGACATGTTATAAGAGAGACAACTTTCCTTTCAACCATTTAGGTGCTTACTAACCATTTGATTAACTAGATCATAGAAATGACATTTTTTTGCTACACTTTTGATTAACTAATCAAATGGTTACTAAGCATATAAATGATCGAAAGGAAAGTTGTCTCTTACGAAGGTTAAGTCATTCCCTTTAAGTGTATCTTATAGGCAATCCAAACTTACTTCACCCCCATTTTTTTTTATTTTACAAAACAATAGTTGCTTTCCATAAGTGTAACACCCCGTAACTTTGTGATCTTGCCACGTTGCGAATATGTATGAAATGAAATAAAATAGGAGATTGACAATCGATATTAGTTGAGAAAAGAAAAAAATAAAATATTAGTACATATAATTTTATGGCAATGAATTGAGTAGATTACAAAATAAAATGGTATTATTAATACACAAACTTTCAATAAAGTTTACATATATAAAGTAAGTAGTGTGTACATATCAAAGAGATTCATATATATAATTTTATAAATTCATAATAAGGTTAAATGAATAATAGTTGTAAATTTATAAACTTATGATAGGGATTAAACAAATATCTATAGAAAAATTAATACATATTTAATAGAACTAATGACATGAATAATGGGAATTCAGAATAAATTGGTGCATGAAAATAATTATACATCGCATAGAAAAATTTAAATAAATAAGGAATTACATTATAAACAAATAATTATAAGTATATTGTAAGGTTTAATGTGATTAAAGATAAAAAAATACATGTATATATATATATATATATATATATAATTGGAAGTTTAAGGAAACGGGTGGAAGGTTGGTTGGGCGGTGTCTGGTTGGCTTACGAAGGAAGCTGTCGGGTGGTTATCTGATGCAATAAACAGAGAAAGAAATGGAGGAAGACGAACAAGAAGATAAGGGGAAGCTGACCGGGCTTCACAAAGCAGGGGAACGGTACCATAGCAACGCAGGTAGTAGTTGATGCTGCTGTTACCGAATGAAGAAGGATAAACGCACAGAAGCTTGTGAGGAGCTATTGGCTGGACGGACCACGGCTGTTGATGATGCCCTGTTTTGTAGGTGAAGAACTCGAGCTGCTATACCTCACGTAATGGAAAAAGAGGAAAACCAGCCCTGCTGGTTTGCTGCTCCGGTCGCTGCTGAACGAGAAGAGGAAGAGGAGGAGGTTGCTAGGGGGTGTGGAATGGTGTGACGAACAAAGGGAAGGGAGAAAACAGAGCAGCAGGGTGTTGCTGCTGCATGCTCCTGCCGTTGTAGCTACCAAACGAGAAAGAGATGGGAAGCCATGCTGCTGGGTGGATAAAAATAGAGGAGAAGAAGAAGAAGAAGAACAGAAGAAAGAAAAAGAGGGTGATGAGGCCGATGCGTACCGTGAAGCTGTTGTCCGAGTTGTTGCTACAAAAACCATGAAGAGAAGTTGGGGTGATCCGGAGTATGGCAGCAGAAAAAAAATGAAGAAGCAAAATGAGCAGAACGGAAGAAGAAGCCTAGCCAGGATGAAGAACCGAGAACAGAGGGCAGGGATGGACGGTGGTGTTCAAAGAATGCAGCCGGCCAGCAAAGAAGAAGGACAAGTTGAAGGATATTGCTGCATGCTGCTGCTGCTTCGAACCTCTGTTGCAGAACCCTGGTGCTCTGCTGCTGGCCATGAAGAACATGAGCCTTGGGTGTTCAGCTGTGATGGACTGAGATGGAAAGTGTGGTTTGAGGTTGGTGGTTGTTGCAAATCTAGGGGAGTATGTGTTTCTGTTTTAGCAGTTGGTGTGTCATTGTGACGAAGAAGACGGTTGCAAACCGTAGCCGTTGAGGAGTTGAGTTGTGAAGGATTTTCATGTTGGGTTACAGTTAGGAATTGTGACGTGAAATTCAAATTTTAAGGCTCATTTGTTCAATGATTGAGTTTGGCTCGTGATGAACGAAGGGGGAAATGGCGACAGTGCAATCTACGTAAAGAATCACGAGCGACAAAGAGGTCTCATCGCTGACATCGCTCGCACAACGAGGAACATTTTGAAAGGTAAAACATTTTAATTTTGAATTTTATTTGAACATTTTGAAAGGTAAAATATTTTAATTTTGAATTTTATTTTAGACAATATAAAATTATTTTAGATGATGTAGATAGGAAAACAAAATGAAATTTGAAATTTAAGAATTAGAGGTAAATAGAAATTTAATGAATTAATTGTGAAAACTAGTTTAGAACATTTATCTAACAATTTAAATTGAATAATTCTTTATATGAGATCATTTAGAAATTATGGAACAAGGATTTAGTGAAGTAATAAAAATTAAGTTAATCAACCTTTTAAATTAGGGGAAGTTCACAAATTAATAACTTAGATTAGTTAAAGACATGAGGAATGAACTTTTAAAAGTTTAAAATCTTTTACAAGAAAAGAATAAAATTTTAGGCCCTGGAACTAGACGTGTAACATTTAGAAGTTTTATTTTTTTTATAATTAAATAAATTATGATATAAATAAATTATTTAAAACTTGAAGATTAAATTATTATAAATCCAATTAGAAGTAAACGCGTTGTAGAAGAGTGAAATAAAATTACGATAATTTTAGTTTTAAATTAAAAGTTTGAGTTAAAAGAATTATTATTTTCCTACGACATAAACATGAAAAGGAATGGCAGATTAAGAGATTTGAAAAACTTAAAATTGTTCTATCTTAATTATATGAAATTCTAAAATTGTAGGAATAACTCGAAATTTGCGAAAGTTGATATTTAAACCTTGTAATTAATTTGGGAACTATTTAAGTTTGAGAATGTCGTAGACTAGATTGAATATGAAGTAGAAACTTAGAATATTTTATTCATTGCTAAATTTCAGATTTGACAATGCGATAGTATTGGATTATTCAAAGGAAGGCAAGGTCGCCCTGAAGATTGGCAAAATCCGGTGGGCGTGACTTCCTTGCTCATTTGTATTATACGGATTTAAGATTCAAAGCATTTGGTTGAATAATTCTAGGATTATTAAAATTTTGTTATAAAATTGATTGAACTTGTGTGGCGTGCTTGGATGATGGTGTGATAAAATATTTAAATTGTGCTTTGTTTCTCTATAGCTCATACATTTAGATTTCATTATATACTCATGTGAATAGCCTGCATTATTTGATCTATTTTCCATGATATGTATGATGGTTGTCATGATTGGAATTGTTTGTAAAACTAACATAAGACTATAGATTATTAAGAATCTACGTACCGGTGCGATTGACGAGCCTGAGGCAGATCGAGGTGGCATCTCCTATATGTCATCGCTTGAGATCGTCGAGCCACAAAGCAGATCGTAGGTATTTTCACCCGGAGCTGACTATGACAACTCGAAGTCTTTGGGAGACTGTATGATGTTGTAGTAAGTACGCTCCCTTAGGTTGTGATGTGAGTGTTGATTGATTTTAGATGGTTATTGGAACCCTCTGAGAATTGATTGGATCACAAGGAATACCGAGAGGCATCTCAACCCTCTTCCGGCCTTAGAATTTTACTAAAACAAATAAATGTTTGAACGCCTAATGTTTGGAAGTGTTTGTAATGTTTTGGATTGGGTCTGTATAATGCATGTGATGTGTAGGATCGATCCACTGAGCTTTTGAGCTCACTCCCACTTTATTTTTCAGGTAAACAGGGACATAGAGTATGTTAATGCATATCAGAAGACTCATAGTTTCAGTGGATGCCTCATTGGGGAGGTCGTCGCGGGACAGGTGGTATTGGTCTAATTATTTTGGAATCATTTATCCTTATATTCATCTGAAATCGAATTCAATTAGCTAGACTCGTAAGCAATATTTGTTTTTGACATTTTGGTTTGATTTCAAAATTTAAAAGTATTTTCCGCTGCATTATGTACAACTTGTATTGAAGAACCCAGTAATTGTTTCAAGAAATTAATTTGATTCTTTTGTTTTGTATGAAAAATTATCTAGAGATTGACTTGAAAACTATTTGTTATGAACTAAATTTTTAAGGAAAAGACTTTGACCGAATGAGATTTTCAAGTAGGATCTTAATTTTCATCGGGCGACGATCCACACGTGAGGTAACATGTGAACGGAGGTCCGGTTGAAAATTGGGGTGTTACAATAAGACAAAAAATTAAGTAGCTTTTTTGTTGAAGAATGAATAATATAAAAAATGAACTTGCATCAAAGTTGGTTTCGGTTAGGTGTTTGTCACACAAGAGTAAACATTAGTTAAAAAATGGTTATCGTGTTTCTAGACCGAGAAAGATTTTATGAATGCTCAGGTTATTTGTAGTAGACGTGGTCCTTAAGATAATTTGAGGAGCTTATTTTTTGTTTTTGTGTCACATTTAAAATACCTCTTCTATTTATCTCTTTTTTGGTTGAGCTTTAAAACTAGGTATAAGAAAAATCGTCATTTATGGGAAGACCTTTCATGTACTTTGAACACCCTTAAGTAGCTTTTGGCAAACTTGTTCTGATCATCCTCTCTCTATAATCCAATTTAGGAACTTGGAGATAAAAAAAGAGACGTCTTGAGTTTTGTGATGATGTAAAACCTTGGGCCCCACTACGTATCGATATTGTCCCTACCTTACCCACCACTGACTGGGTCCAGGGTTTTGTTCTTGGCAAGACTCGAACCTGAGTCTCTCAAAAGCGCTCGACAAAATGAGAGACCCTTGAATGCACATTTAGCCCATTAATCCCCCTAGAGTCGAATCGATGTGGGATATTACAATCCACCCCCCTAGGGAGCAATCTCGTCCTTGAGATTCACACCTCTGGTACACACAAAGCGGTTGTGATACCATTTTTAAGAACTCAGGCCCACTACATATCGAAATTGCCCCACCTTAGCCACCATTGACTGGGTGTAAGGTTTTGTTCTTAGAAAGACTCAAACCTGAGTCTACCAAAAACACTCAGTACAAGTAAGGCTTGCAATTGCTCATTTAGCCCAGGCATCGCTCTAGCCTTAGACTGATGTGGGATATTACAATTCAACCCCCTTAGAGTAGTCTTGTCCTTAGAACTTAGATCTCTATTACACCTAGAGTGGCTCTGATACCATTTGTAACAATCCAGGCCCACTAGGTACCGATATTATCTCCACCTTAGCCACCACTAATTGGATGTAGGGTTTCGTTCTTGGCAAGACTTGAACTTGAGTCTCTCAAAAGTGCTTGACACAATGAGACACCCTCGAATGCACATTTAGCGCAAGAATCCCCCTGGAGTCAAACCGATATGGGATATTACAATCTACCCCCCTTGGGAGCAATCTCGTCCTTGAGATTCACACCTCTGATATAGACAAAGTTGCTCTGATAACATTTGTAATAACTTGAGCCCACTACATATCAATATGCTCCCCACCTTAGCCACCACTGATTGGGGGTAGGGTTTTGTTCTTGGCAGGACTCAAACCTGAGTCTCTCAAAAGTGCTCAACACAATGAGACACCCTTGAATGCACATTTAGCTTAGGAATCCCCCTAGAGTTGGACCGATGTGGGATATTATAGATGATTGTAAAGGAGTAGCTCAGAACTAAAATAAATTGAATTCTTTGAATTCTTGATGATTATTTATATGGTACAAAGGGCGCGTTTATACTTGTATAATTGGAATAAATATGGAAATGTAAAAGATATGGGAGTATAATATAATAGCTTATGGATATGAGAGAATATAATATAATATCTACAATATAAGATATATATAGTAACATTCCCCCTCAAACTCAAGGTATTAAAGAAGAAGCCATTTTGAGTTTGTCAACCAAGAATCAATGTCCGCCACATGGGTGTGCTTTGGTGAAAATGTCAACAAGCTAATTGGCATATGTGATGTGGGTCAAACAAAGAGTATCTTGTTAGATATGCTGACGAATGAAATGACAATCAATCTCAAAGTGTTTTGTCACTTGTAAAACACGTCATTATGGGCAATTTGTATGGCGTTTATGTTATTACAATGAAGAGTGGAGCCTATAAAAAGAGAGACTCTCACGTCTTGTAGCAACCATTGAATCCATAACAACTTAGAAGTGGTATCTACTAGTGCACAATATTCAACTTCTGTACTAAAGTGCGAGACAAAAGTTTGTTTCTTGCTCTTCCAAGAGATTAATGACAAACCAAGAAGAAAACAATATCTAGAAACAAAACATCGATCAATAGGATCACTAGCCTAATTAACATCTAAAAATGTACAGAGTTCTAAGGGAAAATGGGCAAAGAAATGAAGACCATAGAACATGGCATCCTTGACGTATCAAAGTATTAACTACTACATAAGAGAATATCTTGGAGCATGCATAAATTAACTCATGAGCTGAACAACATAAGATAGATTGGGCCAAGTGACGATAAGATAGATAAGACTACCAACTAATGGTTTATACAACATTGTATTTGGTAGGGGTCCACCATCATTAGGCAACAACTTGACATTTGTCTTTGAGGGACTGTATTTTACTTTTAGTCAAGCCAACACAAGATAAGAGATCATAGACATACTCAGCGTGAAAGAGATAATATCCATTATAGCTCGATGTAACTTTAAGGAGTGAGAAGTAGCTGAGAGTGCCCATATCTGTTATTATATGGATTGTTGCAAGGCATGGATCCCTGAGACATCATCTCTTGTAATAACTATATCATCAACATAAAGTAGAATAATAACAAGACAGGTGGGCGTGACTTCCTTGCTCATATGTATTATATGGATTTAAGATTCAAAACATTTGACTGAATAGTTCTAAGTTATTAGAATTGGATTAGGAAATTGATTGAAATTGTTTGGCTCATGTGAATGATGTGTGATGTATGATTAATTATTTAATCCATGCGTAATTAGTTCATGACATGATCTTGCATCTGAATTTACTCAAATATGGCATACATGACTAGGAGCATGTGCATCTAGATCCTATTGCTTACTTATGCATCTTGTCTGCAAACATAGTTTGAATATATTCTCTAGTATATTGTAGGAGGCTTGATGTGTTTGAAATTGTTTGTAAAACTAAAGTAAGACGATGAGTTATTAAAAATCCACGTACCGGTGCAATTGACGAGCCTGAGGCAGATCGAGGTGACATCTCTTATATGTTACTGCTTGAGATTGTCAAGCCACAAGGTAGATCGTAGGTATTCCCAACCGGAGCTAACTGTGACAGCTCGAAGTCTTTGAGAAACGGTATGAGCTGCAATAAGTACACTCCCTTGGATTGTGACTCTGACGGGTAACCGGCCTTAGGCGTTACCTAAGATTTGTGTTGATTCAGATCACAGGGAATACCGAGAGGCATCTCAACCCTCTTCCGGTCTTAGACTTCGACTAAAACTAAATAAATGTTTGAAACGCCTAATGTTTTAAAATATTTGTAATGTTTTGGATTGGGTTTGTATAATGCATATGATGTGTAGGATCCATCCACTGAGCTTTCAAGCTCACTCCCACTTTTTTTAGGTACACATGGACGTAGAGTATGGTAACTTACATCTGAAGACTAGCACTTTAATTGGACACCTCATGGGGAGGTTATCCGAGAGAGAAGACTTGGAGGTTATGTTTTATGTATTTTATTTGATTGTTTTAATGTATTTATGTTGGTTTTAATTTTAATTAATTTTATCTTTCAATGACTTTTCTTGTTTACCAATTTTGATTTTTATTAATGATTTCTAAAGTATTTTCGTTGCATTTTCTATAGTTTATATAGAGAAATCTGATGATTATTTTGAGAAATTCTCTTGATGTTTTTGCTTTGATAAATGTTACCTAGATATTGACTTGAGAACCAATTTTTATGAGTTTAATTTTGAAGAAAAAGATTTACACTGAACGAAATTTTCAAGTAGCATCCCGATTTTCAACGGGTGACAATCTACATGTGAGATAGCACGTGGACGGAGGTCCAGTTGAAAATTGGGGTGTTACAAATATGGTATTAGAGCTCAGTATTATGATGTTCTAGGCTAGATTTGAGTTCACCGGATATGATTTTCATTGAAATGAAGATTTTATTGAATTTGATTTTCACTGAAAATGAATTTTATCATATTTGCTTTCATAAAAAAAATGAAATTTTTTGGATATGATTTTGAAAAGTGGTGGAATGGGTAGAAGTCTAGAGGTGAGTCAGTGATGCCATCTTACTCGAGTTGGGTGACATGAGTATTGGTAGTTGTCCCTGATAGTTGACCTTATTTTAGGGTAAAGGTCCTTGAAGGGCTAATATAGTTAGATCTTCTTTTGCGGAAGTATGTACCCGAGGGATTACCTTTATGTTGATTAGAGGTCCCTAAAAGGTTTCATTATCATCCAAAATGGACCCAAGGTGATAGTACTCGAAATGGATGGTATCACGACAAATAACTACATAAAACTGGATAGAGACTAACATTAGGTGGCCAGAAGTCTAAGACAAGACTAGAGTGATGTCAACGCGCTTGAGTTACGGTCGCAGGTGTGACTCAAGGCGATGATTTCATATAGAAGTTTATAAAGTCAAACTTGGCAATCCTACTGAAGGATATAGTAGCCAAGTGAAGTAATGGGACTCTAGGTCTAGGTAGAGACCGAGTGCTGTCTCGAGAGTACAGTGGATCATAAATAAATAAAAAGGTTTTAGGACATAGGCTAGAGACTAATAACGTGTTTTAACGCACACTTGTTTGGTCAGGACCCGAGTTTGGGAGGAGTCTGTATCTCTGGTCTCTATTTAGGATGGGGTGCATAGAGATTTGGGGGTACGGAGGAATCCTGGACTCGGAGAATGACGGACCATGTTTGGCGAGTGATCAATTTCTTTGGTTGAACTTGTACGCACTGTATTGTACTGGGGTGGGGCAGTACAGTATGGTGGGGCTTGTGTTACCCTTAGAGTAAGTCTGCAGATGCACATGTTACATTGTGCTTGATCAACACAGTGGGACGTGGCAACTGTGGATATCGAGACACTCGCACCATTGTTTGGGTGTAATGCAACTCTAGGTAGAAGTCTGTGTGGAACGGCGAGTGTGGGATGGGGCACACGGACCTAGAAGCACATATGGAAGCTTTAGGATTGCATTATGCTAGCGTGTATTGGTTGCTTGGTTGTTGGATGATTGTTTGTTATGTATGTGGTTTGATTATTTAAGTATTATAACTCAAATTCCTACATCTAGAAACAGATGAAATGCTATCGACTTAGAAGCACAAACCCCTAGACAACTGAGACAAACAGAGAACTTAGAGACTATGCACCTAGAGTCACCTTAGCACGAGAAACGCGAAAGAGTATAAGTGGAAAGG
This sequence comes from Tinospora cordifolia, assembly GCA_030144865.1. Lineage (NCBI taxonomy): Eukaryota > Viridiplantae > Streptophyta > Magnoliopsida > Ranunculales > Menispermaceae > Tinospora > Tinospora cordifolia. Next base: position 6,087 of record JAJIYU010005972.1, on the reverse strand, counting down.
AACAAATTGAAGAATGATTTGAGCCTACAAAGTCATAAAGAATGGAATGGATTTAAACTTGCTGTTAATTAAATTGAATATTTTGGATTATTAGACAATAAGTGTAGTGGCTAGATTTTTGGGTTCTCATGGAAGTTTAAAGTAAATCAACTAAGAATTTGATTAGTGTTGATCGAGAATCTTATGAAATGTGAAGAGCCAAAGGGATTGTCATCAATAAACCATTGGATATATTCGAAGAGAACCCTCGAGCTAGGAGAACTCTTCCTTCTATCCGAGTTGAGCAGATGGTTGAACAAACACAGGCTAAACTTCTTGGAACATCCCAGTTTATCCTTTGTCTTATGCCAGAGAGGAAAACATCTACTATATATGGTTTGTGGATGAAGAAAAGTCTAGCTGATTTTGGCAATGGGACTCAATGCATTTTTCAAACAAGGGTTGAAGACCAATACTTAACAAATGTTCTCTTGAAGATAAATGTCGAACTTGGTAGCTTAAATTCCTTATTGTCAGACGAACAATCTCCTTCTAATCCCCTGATCTCCAAGGTTCCAACCATCATTCTAGAAATGGATGTTTTACATGGTATTTTTGGCCAGTATGATCTACCCTCTATTACAGCAGCAGTTAACTCTAGATAATGACCATTGATCTCTCGGTATAGGGCATCTGTAAGAACACAACCATCTAAGGCTGAAATGATAGAATAATACAATTAGATAAGTGTCTATTTGAGCCATTTGCGCCAGAACCTTATTTCAAAAAGCTACAGTGGTTCATCATGAAAACCGCGAGACTACATGATGAATGAAAATAAAAATGTTGGAAGAGAGTAAGTAAAAAAAATCTTTCTTTCTTGCTGGAATGAATTTTTAGAATGAGAGGGGGGGGTATATAGATTTTTCTGGCAGAAAAAGACGAAATTGCACAGTTGTTAATAGTTTGTTACTGTAGCTACAGTAACCACCGAACCTTAAATATGGCATGCATAACTAGGAGCATATGCATCTAGATCTTATTGCTTACCTATGTATCTTTTCTACAAGCATAGTTTGAATATATTCTCTAGTGTATTGTAGGAGGTTTGATGTGTTTGAAATTGGTTGTAAAACTAAAATAAGATGATGAGTTATTAAAAATCCACGTACCGGTGCGATTGACGAGCCCAAGGCGGATCGAGGTGACATCTCCTATATGTTACTTCTTGAGATTGTCGAGCCACAAGGCAGATCGTAGGTATTCCCAACCGGAGCTGACTGTGACAGCTCGAAGTCTTTAGAAAACGGTACGAGTTGTAGCAAGTACATTCCCTTGGATTGTGACTCTGATGGGTAACCGACCTTAGGCATTACCTAAGATTTGTGTTGATTCAGATCACAGGGAATACCGAGAAGCATCTCAACCCTCTTCCGGTCTTAGACTTCGACCAAAACTAAATGAATGTTTGAAAGTATTTGTAATGTTTTGGATTGGGTCTGTATAATACATATAATGTGTAGGATCGATCTACTGAGCTTTCGAGCTCACTCCCACTTTATTTTTCAGGTACACGTGGACATAGAGTATGGTAACTTACATCTGAAGACTAGCACTTTAATTGGACACCACATGGGGAGGTTGTCTGAGATAGGAGACTTGGAGGTTATGTTTAATGTATTTTATTTGATTATTTTAATATATTTATGTTGGTTTTAATTTTACTTTATTTTATCTTTAAATGACTTTTCTTGTTTACCAATTTTGATTTTCTTTAATGATTTCTAAAGTATTTTCGCTACATTTTCTATAATTTATATTGAGAAATCCGGTGAGTATTTTGATAAATTCTCTTGATGTTTTTGTTTTGATAAATATTACCCAGATATTGACTTGAGAACCAATTGTTATGAGTTTAATTTTGAAGAAAAAGATTTAGATTGAACGAAATTTTCAAGTAGCATCTCTATTTTCAATGGGTGACGATCCATACGTGAGACAGCACATGAACGGAGCTCCAGTTGAAAATTGGGGTGTTATACTATGCCCTAGAGATTTATGCTTTTGATCCACTGTACCACCCCTGACTACACCATGTTTCTACCTAGGGTTTTTTTCTGGACCTAGGGCTCAATCTGGCTAACTCACAACCTATGTCTAGTCAAGATACCATATTTGGCATCTTTTCAGACTTCTATTCACTTTTCTGCCCTAATTTTCCACCTTTTAGTTTTCTTTTATAGAAAATAAGAGTGTTCTTCGACTCCAACTACTCATATAAGCTGGTGAGACAATCTCTAGATTGGGCAGCGAGATTGAAATCTGCTTAGCAACCACGCTTTGTAGGGCCGGATAACCCACCTCCCTTTCAATGCTTAGCTTTACTCGGGACAAGGCTTACCCACTTCAGCTCAACTTGTAGTCTTTCTATCCAAACAAAACATTTCAAAATATATTTTTCCTTTTTGAAAACACTTTCTAAAATAGTTTTCAAAAATAGAAGGTAGGGCACTAAAATTTCAATTCATGTAAAGCCCTAATTTGGGTTTCTAATTCTCGTCAAGCAACTAATGATTGACTTTCTAATTCTTGCCCAATACATCTACTAACTGAGCTCTGATACCACTTTTCTAACACCCAACCCCCGTATCTTTAAGCATTGGACAGGACCACCCTTCTATTAACAATGGACTAAACCAAACGGCGGGTTGGGCCAGTGTTACATTTACAAGTACACAACTTGCATCACTTTCTATTTCAATTATTTCATGCCTTGATTGTATTTAACAGAACATAACTTAAATTCAAGAATTTAATAAGGCAATAGTATAAAAAATAACTGAAATTCAAAAACTCAATTAATTGAATAAAATTGAGTACATAATTTGATCTTGAAGAAAAACTATTACAACGGAAGATTTAAAACTTGGGCAACATGCCCTTACATAAAAATTAAAACTTTTTAAATAAAAGAACCTAACTAATTTTTATGGTCTTCACGTAAATCAATTACCTGAAAAATAGAAGGAAGGGTGAGCACATAGCCTAGTGGATCTTTCTAAACATCTAAATCATTATTTCAATTCAAACAAACCAAGCATATCAAAAATTTTTGTACATTAGGCTATTCAAATAATTTCTTGTTTATGGTTGACATTCAAACCGAAAGAGTTTAATCTCTGTGTTCTACATTGTTGGGAGAGAGAATCATTCTTGGAAACTCAAATCCCAATATATATGAAGTGGGATCACTCTTGGAAACTCAAATCCCAATATCTATGAAGTGGGATCACTCTTGGAAACCCAGTTCTAAATCATCAATGGTAAACCGGCAAGCCAGGTCGGGAGGTGGAACACACGCGACAACACTATGCAGTCCATCATCGTGCTGGTACGTGGATCACATCATCATTTAATCTTTTCTTAGTGATAAAACACACAATATCGGACTAAACCAATAACACAACATGTACATAACATGAACCATCAAATATTTATTCATGGCACAATTAGAGGATATCATGCATCATTATTCTTGATTTCTAAACATGCATAACATGTATATTCATGGCACATCAAATAAATACAACATGCATATTAAAACATATATTCTATCAATCATATTCAAAACATCATCACATATGCAAGACTTATTCAAATTAAAATAAAGAAGTAGAAGTTAGAAGTCACTTCCACCTTAAATATGTCTCTTTTGTACGCCTCTGAAATTCGGCAGAGTTTCGTTACTTCAAAGCTTTCAAACACTCAAGAACTCTAAAGACTCTCAAGAACACTCAAGAAAACTCAAGAACACTCAAGAACACTCAATAACAGTTTAAGATTACTCAAGAACCGAGGGGATTGCCAAGAAGAAGGCTAGAGAGAGTCAAAAGGGGCTAGTATGCTCTTGATTTGGGATGAACACAATGTGAGAACTAGGGGTCCTTTATATAGAGTTCAAAATAGTGTAGAATGGTATGTTTTTGGTGTTTTCTTTGTAGGAAACTTGCTAATTATTCAAATTTTCATGCCCCCCAAGCATAGAAAATAGCAAGTGCATTGTAATAATTTTTGGAATTTAGAAACATTTTTTTCGAATTTTTTTTGGATTTTTTGGATTTAATCAGATTTTTTTAAATTTTTTGATTTTATTTTCAGAGCCTCGATTCTGGACCATTGATGATCCTTGATCGCAGCATCAGATCGCGATCAAGATTTTTGGATTTGCTGTGGGTCGTCGAATTTCTTCAATCGTAGCACAAATCAGGCGCCTTAGATCTTGTCTGCTAGATAAGCCTCGATTGTAGCACAGACGTTTGCGATCAACGAAATCAGCGTGGTCTGTTGATCAACCTCGACTGCAGTACTGAATCGCGATCGAGGTCAACGAATTTGCTGTGGACTGTTGATCAACCTCGAGTGGAGCACTGGATCGCGATTTTAAAAAAATGACTTTCATCTTCACTGTTGGATGGACCTCGAGTGCATCATTAGATCTTGAACACTGATCCAGGCCGCACGATTAACCTTGAGTGCAGTGTCATTCGCGATCAAAGAAGTGAATCTGAACCGTTAGATCAGGCTGATCGTTTCTGGGTCGTTGGATTTCAATGATTCGGTACTCCTTGGCGCTATTTTGGGCTTCGATTTCGTTTATTGGATTGTGCAGATTGGTTTTGGACCGTTAGATGTAGTTTCTAATTACCAATTTGATTTCTAATATTGCTATTATTCGAAATTGGCCAATTTCACACTTTCTAATTGATATAAATATGGATTTTTTGTACATTCCCTTCTATTTTAATGACATGTTAATATTTTTCATTTTCTATTTCTTTAATATTGTATTTATTAGATATATTTCTATTTCTTTAATATTTTTAATACTAATAATTAAATAATCTATATTTTTCATTTCCATATATTTTTATTTATTTCATATTTTATTTTCAGATAATCATTTATGTAATTATAAATTGATATTTATATAATGTTTTTATTTATTTTAAATAAATACATGCATACTACATTTTAATTAAATTATATAAATTTTCCTATATACATATTCCTATAATATGTAATATTCATTATGCTAGCACACATATTATTCATACACACATTAACCTATATATATGTGTGTGTGTGTATATATATATATATATACACTTTATTTCTATTTTTTTAAGCATCTCTTTAAACTTTAAAATTAATTCTACTTAATTGAAATTTTCATTTAATTATCAAATTAAGGTCTTATTTGCCTATTTTATATTATATCTCCAATATATATTATTTTTCATTTGCCAACCCATAATTCGCACTCAAAGATGTCTTAAAATCTTCAAAATTTTTTCACTTAACTTATTTCATTTAATTTCATTAAACTTATTTATCTTTAATTATTTTACAAAATTTTTCGTTATTACACAACTCCCTACTAATCACTAAATGCTGAAACTAAAAGTCTCTTACCTTTGCACAAAAGAAAACGAAAAGAAAATAAGAAAAAGAAGAATTTTGAGAGCACAATAGGGAGAAATCTCTCTTGTTTTTGGAATGAGGGATTGTGTGCAACTTAGGGGGGTATTCATAGTTTTTTCCAAGGCTAGGGGGGACGTCCTAGGATAGCTTGGGCAACAGGCGCAACTTTTCACTTCAGAGCAAGTTTCCAAACACTAAAAGAGAGACATGGTAAGTGAATTCATGGATCACCAGTCTTGCCTATTTTCTTATGGCACCAAGGAATATTCTCTAGCATCTTTTCTAATTCAAATTAAGATAATATCTTCACTCTAAAACCCTTCCATAACCATTCTGGATGTTTCATAGTGAGAGAGAATATTCTCTTAGAACCTTCTGCTTTGATTCTCTTGCTTGCTCATCACACAAGCACACACATGGCAATTTTTCCTTTTTTTCTTTCTTGGACGTCCAGCTTTGGTGAGCACACTATCACCACATGAGGGATACTATATCATAGTCTTAGATACTAATCTAGATTCTAGGAAACTTTCTGATTTGGGCTGGACCCATAGATGGCACACCAAGTGGGCATATCTCCTAGATTTGGCACCTTGGCTAGATCTCCCTTACACACTTCCTATTTTT
>JAJIYU010005971.1:0-21493 GCA_030144865.1 Tinospora cordifolia | reverse complement strand
ACTGCCAAGTTTTGAAGGCAGTTTGGACATCATGGCAGCATAATCTCACGGTGGTGACTAGACCACCTACTATTGAAGTCATATTGATTTTTTATTCATTTGCAATTTGGGAGGTTAGGAATAGTTATATTTTCCAGCAAGCTAGTATTAATGTAAACCGGATTGTGGATAAGTCTATTTATATGTTTGTAGGTTGGGTATCTTCTTCTAAGCTAGGGTTAGGGTATTCTTTTGGGGATTGAATCCTCAAGTGGGCTTCTATTTTGTACTCTTTTTTGCAATCGCCTTTGGCATTAGACATCTCATCCATCCTCTTATTATATTATTTTATTTTGTTTCCTTTAAAAAAAAAAAAAAAAGAAGATAGACAAGAAAGATGGTCCTCTGCTAGACGAGGTATTTAAGCAAGGGCCAACTACAACGATTGTTGAATTTTGTCCTAGTTACAAAACCAATCTCCATAACTGTATCCCTTTGCCAACCTAGTAACCAAAATCCAAAAAGAACAAAAACAAAAAAAAAAAAAAAGAAAAGAAAAGAAATCTAGGATCTCTCCCACAAAAGCTCCATTGGATCAAACCGTTATTTGAAAATTATGTTGTTCCTTTCTTCCCAAATTGTGTAACAAGTAACCAAAACCACAATTTGCCAGTACTTCTTTAATTTTTATGCCAAAATAGGTTGAGGAATGTCAAACAGCCTATAAGTGGACAGTGTTGGAAGACTTGGCAGCTTGGATCTCTAATTGTTCCAAATCTAGTTCAAAACTCAACATTGTCCAAATAGGAGAAAGAGGTCTTCATTTGCTCCCCTACATAAAATGCACATAGAATGGCATGGGTTCATGTTACTCTTTTCCTTTTGTATAATATCAGCACAGTTTAATTTATTCAAACTGATCAACCAAGCCAAGATTTTGGCTTTGGTTTGGGTGTAGGTAGACCAAATGAAATTAGTGTTGTGCAAGTTGGTGGTGTTGGATCCTTTAAGGATTTGATAGAGCAAATGATTTGTCTATCTTTCACAAAGGCCATTTGATTTTCAGTTATGGTTTTATATAAGAGCAGTTGCATTTAAGCTACAAGTATATTGTTGATAATCTTATAAAGGCTTGTGACAAGGTTATTCGATCTAAAATATTTCACCTTCTTGAAGTGAAATTTATTAACTTTAAGGAATAAGGGAATTAATAGACTTATTAATAACACTGTTGTGGAAATCTCATCCATTACTACTTTAAGGTCCAACTTAACACTCCCAATACTGTCGATAAGAAGGAAGAGCCAGAACTTCTCAAAGCCAAGGGCTTTATCCCCATCCAGCTGAAAATATCAACATGGAACTCCTCTATTTCAAAAGGCCGCTCCAACAACACAAAGTCATTGGTGAGCAGCTTCCTCCACTCAATCCCCCACAATCAATGAATATCTATATTGAAAAGATTCTGAAAATAATTGACAATCTCCCCCACAATACATTCCTTGGACTCCACTACAGCATTATTAGCCATCTCAATTTTTAAAATGACACTTCAAGACAATGATTGTCAAGAATATTTTGAAAGTACTTGACTTTGCATCGCTCCTTTAACCCACTTAATCTTAAGTCTCTTGTGCAGCCATTCAATTTTCACAAAGAATGGTAACTGCAACTCCTATCACAAAACCTCCTCACATTCCACTCGGCCATACCTTCTTCCTCATCCAATCTGATCAAAGAAGCTTCCAACGCCTCCTTTCTAAACTAGTGTTCCACTTACAGCAACCCCCTGAGTGACTTTTCAAACGAAGCATCCTTTGACAAAACGTAAAGCCTTCCTATCTGGGAGCCACCTCATCTTTCCACCATTCATCAACAAGATTTAAAGATTATGGATGAGAGAGCAAAATATTTTTCAAAATGAAAGGAAGTGGAACGCCATTTGGAATGAGAACACTGGTAGAGATAGGCCAGTGATCAAAGACCAATGTGATGAGAGCTTTCTAACTCACATCCAGGTAGCAAAAAGACCAATCTTTCCCCACAAAAAATCTGTCAAGCCTACGACAAATTCAGTTGACACACAAGTTAGACCAAGTAAAAGAGGAATGGGGGGTCCAATAATTGAAGATCATGAATCAATTCATCGAAATCAGCCATCCTGCAAGAGATTCATCCACTATTCAACTTCTTATGACTGCATCTAATAGTATCAGAATAGATTTTCTTTTTTTTTTTTTTTGGGTAAAAAGAACAATCATAGTAACTGATCCAACTTTTGGTAAATGATGCGATTTATGTCAATAAACCAAGGGAGAGGCACTCCGCAACAAACTCAAAGGGCAACTAATAAACATAATATTTTTGAAACAAGTTGGACTAGGAAAAACATTCAAAGCATGATAAATCAGAGAATTACTAAGCAGTGCATTTCCAACACCTATAAATAATGTAACATTGTTAAGGATGTCTCCTAGTCCTAGATACTTAAAAATTTGGAGCAATACACATTATGGCACTAAGACAATGCCACTTTAAAAACAGTGACCAATGAAGGAATTGAATGTGCATTGAGTGATTGTTCTCATGTCACAGTTATAAAAATAAAAGGAAAAAAATATTTAAACCTCTACCCTAAGAAAGATAAAAGCACAGACCAAGTAGAAGTATAAGAAGACAGGAGGAAAAAGAAAACGAGAGAGAGAGAGAGAGAGAGAGAGAGAGAGGAATGAAACTTTTGCTTAGTCTGATGGAATTGAAAATCCTTGATGCAAACCTTCAGCTTGACCCTTTCAAGAGAAAGTCACGAGTAATTGACAAATTCATCCAATTTTACACAAAGGTTTTCGGTGCCAAACTTGTCAAATTAAAGGTTGCAAGTGAATTTTAAAATTCAAAAAAAAAAATCAACAGGATCAATAAGATTTCCAAAATTCAACAAATTTCATTATAAATTCACTTTTGTAATAAGAAAATAAAATTTTGATGAAATTCAATTGAGAGGTCAACGTGTTTAACCGGATATAACAAATTATGTGATTTAACCGGATATGCTATGGAAAGGAAAGCATAAATAAATAAATAAATATTAAAGAAAGCAAGAAAGTTAAAATGAAACAAGAACTTAAAACTACACTAAAGGAGTTCTCATAGGCATGAAGGCATCTTCTTGATATTAAGTCTGACCTCCACCATTCTTCATATGAAGGTGACATGAGCAAAACTTTTTTGCGAGTTGTATTGCAAGAAAACACAATCCAAAGGTGTTCCCAGAATGCCACTTAGAAGCTTAGAAAAATAGGTTACCTCCTCAAAACAGTGTTAAAAATTCCAACATGTTATAAGGATGAGAATGGCACTGGTCTTAAAATTAATCAGTTTCTTTTTCTGCTTTCTACGAAATGCATGTCAACTAGTGAGACTCTGAAAGATAAAACAGACGTGAACAATTTAATGGACATAGAAGTACTAGTAGAAGATTATGAAGTGATCACTTGGGTCCAAAAGAGATTTTTTATAACAGCTACCCCATTTCCACAATCAATTGAACTTCTTCTCTTGAAATACAATACAGAGTTCCTATTTCTATGACTGTAATATTTTATTTAGAGCTTTATTTATACCATTTCCACTATTTGATGAATAAGCACAACAAGAATTTGCTAGAACTTTTCAACATTCAAATACTTAACTGAGTTGCATAGCCATTTTTAAATGCTCGTAGATTCTTACTTTTTTTTTTTTTTTTTTTTTGACAAGCTCGTAGATTCTTACTTGGCTCATGAAATATCTAATTACTTCAGTATCAACTTAAAGAAAAGAAAATTTTCTAATTGATTTGAGTTTCCCTTAGCTGATACCACTTATTACAATTGCACAAGAGTGGTAAAGCTCTTAATTATTATTCTTTTTTCATTTTTGGAATTTCCTTATGTATTGATCCTCATGATCCTTGCTAAGTTGTTGCAACGAAAGATATATTCTGATTGGAGATACATGCAATGCCATTTATAAATTTTAGACATAAAAAGAATACCAAAACACAAAGACAGATTCATAGTCTAAAACAACCTAAAGGAAAGGATCCAACAAGATGAACAATGAAAAGGATCCTTGTTGAGTTGTTGACTACTAATTTTCATAGTAGACCACATAACAAAGGCATTCAACCATCCAAGGATGCACTCAAGACTGGCACATCATGATTCATGAACATCCCAACAAACCCAACATATGTAGTGAGACACAAGTGGCTTGGCATTTTGAAACTTCATGCAAAAGAGGACTATCGCGTTATTCATTATTAATCAACATGTCAATTAGGCTACAGTCCATGGGCTTGGCCCAAAAGGGCCCCAAGCGAAAGCCCAACTTAAATGTCACGCTAGCCCATCCCTCCCATTACCATAAAGCCAGCATGTTGGAGGAACCCCATGAAGCCACCCTCCCAAATGGTCCAAGCCAATAACCCAATATAATGTTGTTCAAGCTAGGTTCATGAATCTAAATATATAGTTAACCCTTTACTTTTTATCATAAAAATAAATAAATAAATAATAAAAAATTTCAAAATAAGATTTTTTTTTAATCTATGAATAATACATTCTTATACACTTATAAATCATCATTATAATGTTTTAGAATACATACTCAAAAAATATTTCAAATCCTTTTTATTAAATTATTAAATAGATTTACAAACAAAGTCTTCATTACAATAAAAAGAAAATACACACACACACATATATATATATCAAACTCATATAAATTGAGAAAAAATTGTGAACTATTTATTATATAATATGTATTACAACATTTATCTTTAATAAAGCTTTGGTGATCTTCTATCATTTAAATTAACTAATTAAGCAGTTTTAAACTAAGAAATTAGAAAAACAAAACCTATTTTCTTGTTTTCAAGTAAATGTTTATACTTGTTCTAAGGGGCTTTTAGAAAGAAAAATACTATTACATGTGTGTATGTATACACACACACACACAAAAATAATAATTCTTCGCTCGAACTCTTTATATTATATCTTCTTCATATTAATCTAAGAAAGTTTTTAAGATTTTACTTCAATTAAGTTAAGTCTTTGATATATATATATATATATATATGTATATATATATATATATATATATTTTTTTTTTTTCTAGTAAGTCTTTGATATGAATTAATAGTAGAAAATCATTTCAATCTTACAAACTTTTTTAAAGAATTTCTCTAATTATAAATGAAGCATGTTTTCAACATCATATCTTTTCATATCAACTTTGGGAGATGTTTTTGACTCTTATTAAATTAAGAAGGTTACCTTCATTTGTCATTTTTTTTTTTTAGGAAAAGAAACTAGGGATAATAATATTAGTAGCAAGCCAAAAAAAACAAGCCTGTAGCATGAGCTATCCTCACATGGGAGGAAGATTTATTTACGAAGATTCTAATATGTTGTCTCAATTACATAACCATTAAACAAAACTTCAATTCCAAGAAATTTTGGAGGCTTTGACACATGTAGCAAATAAAATAGGAGATTTCTCCCAAAAAGGCTCTAGAGACTATTGCCAGTTTCTAAATATTCATGCATTGTGTTCTTCCCATAGAGTGCACCAAATTGCGAACAAAATGAGTTTCCAATATTCTTAAAGAGAGTGACAGTGTTAAGGCTCAGTTCAAATTACAGAATAATCAAGGGAAGAAAAAGAGAAAAAGAATTGGATCAATATTGAAAGAATTGCAAAGAAGTAGACTTCTTTGTTGATAATATATTCAGATTACACCTCCCGCTCCTCTTTGCAACTCCACTTTCTATTCAAAATTTTCCATATTCTCCAAAATTGGTTACATCTTCTATTTAAACTTCCCATAATATAACCTTGTCCTTTTTGCTATATGGTATAGTGTTTGGGAGGAAAGAAATAGTAGGATTTTTAAGAACTATTGTAAAGATAGCCATAGGGTCTAGGAGAGATCAAAAATTCTGTTTTGCACTTGGATAGCGAACACTAAAATGAGTCATGGGTACACTTTTGGGGAGTGGCTAAGCAACTGGCACAACATTATGTACTCCTTGTAACTCAGATTTCAGATTCCTCATCTGAAATCCCTTTTAATTATTCTTAATAATATTATAGTTTCTCTTCAAAAAATATATATATAACCTTGTCCTCAAGGTAGAGAGAAGGAAAGTGTTGGTGCAAAGTTGTGGGAATTTTGTAGCCAATTCCCAAGAGGCTTCTGATTGATTGAAGCCCTAGCATTGCACCAATAGTTCAATGTCATTGCTATTCGATTGGGATGACCAATGACAATCTAGGATAGCCTCCAGCTCAAGTACCCACTTATGTCCTAAGATAGATGTGCAAGGATAGAAATCACATGAAAGCTGGTACCAATGGCTTGTTTAAGCTGGGACACATGAAAAATCAGATGAATGGAAGATGTGGATAGGAGTTCTAACGGCAAGCCACAGCCCCAATGTGTTGTAGGACCTTGAAGGGTTCCAAGAGTTTGGAAGCAAGCTTCTCAAAAGGCCGTCCAGCTAATGACTGTTACCAGAATGGATAAAGTTTCAAGCACACCAATTGCCAATGGAACACTACACATCACACCTATGAGCATCAGCATAATGTTTCATTTGTGTTTGGACACGCAACAGGTGGGCTTTGAGTTGATCTACAATCTGATCATGTTCTTGTAGTAAGGAATCCATGGCCATGACATTAGAGGAGGAGGAACCAATGCAAAACAAAGCTGAGGAATCTCTATCATAGACAGGTGTGGTATTGATGGAGCTATGATAAGTAGTATTATACCAATATTCAGCCCATGGTAACCATTGATGCCAACCCCATGGGTGTTCACTAGTGAAACAACGCAAGTAGGTTTAAGATAGCGATTAACTACTTCTGATGGACCATACATTTGTTGGTGGTACACATGGTATAAAAATTAACCGAAGTTTGTCGAAATTAGCCGAATTAATTAGGTAATTTGGACAATCAAAACGAAGTTCACCTGTAATTATAAAATTACAAAATTTCGTCAAAATCTTCGAAAAATCAGCGAAGTTCACTTAAAATTGAAGTTTTGAAGATTTTTGTAGAAAAAAATTGTATAAAAACCGTGAAAAAGAGCATTTTTAATGAAAGAATTTATGACGTGCAGAAAGAGAAAGAAGAACAAACAATAACTTGGAAGAAGAGACAATAGAGATAGGAGTAATAAGAGAAAAATAAGCTAAAAGCCTAAGAGAAGAGACGTTGAGAAAAGAAAGAGAAAGGAAAACCAAGGTTTATGTTTGCAAGACCATTAGGGTTTGACAATAAATTTTTTTTGTTTCTTTCTTTTCTCTAACAATTTTAAGTTAACGCATGCGATGTGCATAAAACATTGCTAATGTTAAAATACATGTTCAAAACCATTACATGTATACTTTTATATGTAAAATATATTTATTATGTTTGTTTTTTATATTTTTAATAAAAATTGTCCATATTTTAGCACTTACATAGTATTTTTTTGAATTTTTCTAACTTGGTAAATTTTTACAGAAATTCTTTCGAATTCCTCGAACTCTTCGAATTAATTCTAATTTTCAAAGGTCGAAGTTTGAAACGAAGTCGAATTTTCGTTCCTTGGTGGTACATCACGCATCACCTAAGGACTATTCCCCACAAGCAAAATATTTTCCTCCAAAAAGAGCTCAAAAAGATTATGTATCGATCAAAAACAATGGAACAAGGACACTACGTGAACAGAAAAAAGTGATTCGACCATAATAACATCAAAGCCACTCAACCTAGGCAACCCTTTAATGAAATCCATGCAGATATCGTCCCATATCTGTTGTGGAATAGGCAGGGATCGAAGCAGCCCAATGGGCGATACAGCTTGCAACTTGCTACGTTGACAAAATTGGCATTCATTGACAAACTGCTTTATAGCTAATTCCATTCCCTTCCAATAAATTCAGCAGCAACGTGCCTATAGTGCGTGCAAACCCCAAATGACCCCCCACCAACATAGCCTAGAATTCATGAAGGAGGGATCAATGTGGCTGACAGTACCAACCTTTGTACAGTAGCTGCCCTTAAGATAGAGAGAAATTGGGGTGTGTTCCTAGGTCATCAGCTGAAGCCTTCTTAATTTTAAGTAAAGGGACGGAAGGTCCAGCATGGAGGAGACAGTCAGTGCCAAGGTGAACATGAGGGTCATTGAAATCGCAGTAGCAACTGCGATTCAAAATGGTAAAAATCCACAAAGGCTTCACAATTCTACATCCAGTTAAATCACGACAATCCTTCACCATCTAAACTCAAAGTACTGTTAATTTGTCTTCTTCTATAAAAAGATTCAATATGAAGAATCGCTCCACATGAAGGATCCAACCATCCAAGTTGTCAGCATTGAAAACTGGCATCTCTAAACGTCAATCGGATCGCACTTCTAATCCCATCACCCGCTATGTCATGCCATTGGTGCTCTCATTTTCAGATATGTGTGTTTGGCAAATATCTTGTTGAGCCTTCTCAATCAAACAGTGTGGATAGTTTTGATTCAACAGTTGTGAGCATGAGAGGGTGGAGCTTCTCATGGAGTAGCAAATTGTAAAGGGTGAAATGCATAACCAGCAAATTGCGCCATGGTCACTAGCTTTGCCATAGAAAATTGATTGCCATCCACTATCAGAATAATTCTCAAGAGATTGATCTCCAAATTTGGCAATCATTGGGATAATTGCTCCACTATTTGCACAATGTTCGGCAATCGGCAAGCACGACCAACCTGCTTTTTTTTTTCCACCTCCTCCATCATCTCGAATTGATTATCAACCTTTGGTGCCATCAGAATAGTCGAGCTCAAATACCAACTATTGAGATCTGCTTCAATTTTTAAAGAATCAAGGGAAGAAAAAGAGAAAAAGAGTTAAATCGATATTGAAAGAATTGCACAGAAGCAAACTTCTTCATTGATAATATCTTTAGATTACACCTCCTACTCCTCTTTACAACTCAACTTTCTATTCAAAATTTTCTATACCCTCCAAAGTTGGTTATACCCTCTATTTATACTCTCCCATAAGGAGAATTACAAGTCATTTCTCTTTAGCTACAAGATTTGGCCACCCAGTTCAACATTCTGGAATTCTACCTTGCCCAAAAGCTCAAAACTACCTTACATCGACCAAAGAGACGGTTGCAATCTTCAGTAGCTTCCCTACATCAACAGCAATATGTAGGGAGTAAAGTATGGTTAGCAAATTTGCATTGAATGACATCAGCACAATTCCGTTTATTTAAACAAATTAACAAGGCCAACATTTTAGCTTGGTAGGAGCTAAGGTTGACCAAATAAATTTGGA
This sequence comes from Tinospora cordifolia, assembly GCA_030144865.1. NCBI lineage: Eukaryota > Viridiplantae > Streptophyta > Magnoliopsida > Ranunculales > Menispermaceae > Tinospora > Tinospora cordifolia. The sequence continues at coordinate 12,146 of JAJIYU010005971.1, read as the reverse complement.
GCCCATACGAGAGGTTTGTCGAGAATAAGAGAATATTTTTTGGAAGAAGGACTTAGTTGAGAAAGTGCCTCAAGGATCCCCTATTTACAACAATTTATCCTCATTGTTAGAGAGATGAACTTGCTCCAACATTTGAACAAGACTCACGGCTTTTTAGCTTGGTGGGAGCTAAGCTTGACCAAATAAATGTGGAGCCCATAAGAGAGGTTTGTTGAGAATAAGAGAATATTTTTTGGAAGGACTTGGTTGAGAAAGTGCCTCAAGGGTCCCCTATTTACAGCAATTTATCCTCATTGTTAGAGAGATGAACTTGCTCCAAAATTTGATTAAGACTCACGGCTCTCTGCATATTATTCTCCGTTAAATTCTAGCTTAGGGGCAGGTTCCCAGCCCATGTAGTTTCTCCCCCATTCTCATTCTGCATCATAAAAAGAAGAGATAGGGTTGTCATGGATTTTAAACAATTTGTACAAGGCTAGATACATATCCTTCAATGAGGTAAATTTTGTACCATTTATCCTCCCAAAATTTTTACATATTGTCGTTGCCCACCTTGCAACTTGTATGGAGTTTGAATAAGATATAGAGTTTGTAGATGGACTTTAATGGCGATTGAAATGTGGTGCATTTATTTAGTGACACACACCCTCCATTACTTTGCATGCCATGTATGCTCTGAATAATCTTTGTCCACAAGAGTTCTGCTGACGTTTGCAGCATCCAAAGCCATTTCCCTTTTAGCACTTTGTTTATGAACAGCAGATTACCAACTCCTAGGCCAACATGTTGTATGTCACAGCAAATCTGGCTCCATTTTACCAAATATGATCCCTGCTGATCGTCTTCATTTTTCCACAAGAATCTCCTCATAATTCTCTCCATTTTTGTTGTTACTCTGGTAGGGAGGTAAAAAATCTTACTACCTCATGATATATATTTCCTCTTACTTAAAATTAAATAAATATAATTAACATTCCTTTATGAAATATCAAATTTTATTCAATGTAATTAATCAATCTCTTGATGCACAATTTAAGCCCACTTGGCCCATTATGTTGGCATATGGTTTGAGCCCATTTGGCCCATAACTAAAGCCCAACCCAGCTTATTTTAGCATTTTAATTGATTATATGTAAGGTTACGCTGATGATTTCAGAAAGGAGCCCAACTGAGTTCAACCCAATTCAATAACAGGTTCGGGCTAGCCTACCATTTTTTTTGTTGCGCTTGTCAACTTATGACAAGCCTAAGACGAAGAACCCATATTGATGCTATCATCTATTAGACAAGTACATGTCTAATATTCATAAAGTTTTCATTAAATGAAAACTTACATGGGATTGGCTTTTTTCTATATACTCAACTCAATCTAGCCTTTTTTTTTTTCTATTTCATGGGATTCGCTTATATTTTATCTTCATAAAGAAAGTTTTTAATTTATCTTCATAGCATATGTTTTTAGTTTTCCTTTCTTCTTTACATGAATTTGAGAAGAAATATAAGTTTAAGAAAAAATAAACACATGAAGGATAATCATGCGCAAAATAGTGTTTTCAAAGTTTGACATTAGATGAAACATAGAGAACAAGGCAAATAATTGATCACCTGTGTTGTCTTCCCACAACCAGTCTCACCACATATGAGCACAACCTGATTTCAATTTAAAAGAAAAAACGAAATAAAAGTAAGAAAGGATCCTGATGAAATCATAATAAGTAACTGTATCAGATTGAACTAGATCTAAGAAAATAAGCATGCTTAACAATTACCAGACACTATACATATAAAAGAAGCAAGAGAATCTTTTTCATAATGTAAGCATAACTTAAGTTCGGAGATGAATGGTACATTTGGTACTTATTCTAAACAATCCAATTCAGATAATTCACAATTGAGTTGCTTTTGAATTCGATACATAATTTCACCGTCTTCTGATTCTCCCAAAGGAGTAGATTTTCATGTTCTCGACTCTATGAAACACAACCCCCTTCCCCCAAGGTGATATTTTCAATGAACTAAGAATCACAATTGTAATAAAAGAAGAGCACTGGCTATAATAAATAAATAAAATATAGTATAATTGCCTAGAAATTCGGTCAGCAAAGGAATATGTCAACTGTGTAGGTTACATCAAGCCCATACATATTTAAAAAAGAAAATTATTTCATGATGCTAACTCTACTTGAAAACAAGTGTTGTATTAAAACTTGGAAATAAAAAGCTATCATGATAGAATTAATTGTTCAATTATAACATAGAAATCGTATTCCCAAGTCATGATATCACCGTTATTCTTTTAAATATTAAAAAATATGTATGGCAAGTATGAAACACAAGGTAATAAATTTAAGACGCAAGTCAGCAAAACCTTTTTCCTGGCAGCAAGGGTCAACATGAATCTCAACCTCCACTCTGCTCACACAATGGATTTGAAACCTCTGGATATTGCAATATCATATGAATTGTTGTATGATTGTTTAATTAAGTTGGGCCAATATTGCATTTTGAATCATTGCACCCCTTTTTTATGAAATTGGACCAAGACTTGATCCAACTCATAAAAATTGTTACGATCAAAATTTAGTCAACTCACTTGTTTTTATTTTTATTTTTATTTTCTTTTTCCTTCTATTCTTCCCTTTCCACATTTTGGCCCTCAAGTATCACACCAAATTTTGTAATGTGTCAAGCATATAATAAATTCTAATGCAGATAAAGAAATTCGACTCAAATTTTAAAACTTTAAACAGTATCAATGTATTTGGCATGTGAGTTGGACAATTGAATACATGCATTTTGACATATTATACCTCCACATTTATGCGAAATTGACTGAGTAAATAGTGTAGGGGAAGCAAAATTTCCAGCTTGATCTTCTTGTCAACAATTTGCAGACAAGTGATCAACCTGTTTGTGCTCCATGCCCTATATTTTTAAGTAGTTCTGTTTCAGTATTACAAGTGTTAGTGACTTTTTTTTTTTTTTTGAAAAGAAGTGTTAGTGACTTTTATATGATATCTTTATATATATGTGAAATGTAATTTAATCAACTTGAGAATCTTAAGGCACAATCCAATCCTATGATCTGATCCTTAAAAGCCCCTTACTAATCCTAGTAACATTCCAATTCTCAGAAAAAGTCCTGGTGATGATCCCAATCCTGAATACTAAGCTCTGTTAAGGGCTCTAGCAAAATATCCTTAGACAAAAATAAAAAGTTACTAATGAGTTTCTATGAACTTTTTCACTTGACATTTTATTATCATAACATGGTGTGAATTTAAAAAATTAAAAAATTAAAAAACCCAATCTTTTAAAAGAATTCATTAAAAATCACGATTTGTCAATATTCAATTTAAATGTTGTTTAATTATTCTAAATCTATCTAATTCCCAAATTACTTGAAACAAAATTTTAGGAAAACAAACGTCAAAGTATAAATATCTGAAAAAAGTGATTGGACACTCAATCTCTTAAGAATTCAATTCTTGCTAGTTCTCAACAAAAGATCATTGAACGGCTACTTGTTAGAAATATCTCTAGCACTCCACCTACAAATTACAAATGTTCATCTTACTGGAAAGAACTTCTGAAACCTAATGATACTTCTGCATCATATAAATTGTTTTCGTAAAAGTTGTTATGATAGACTGATAGAGTGACCTACTAATTTCACTAACAAAGCAATCAAATTAATTAATGTGAATTATCAACAAAATGAAAAGAATAAATATATTACGATGCAATAAATTGTCAATGTAGTCTCAACACTCATGGATAAAAGTAGCACAATTTGGGGGGTAGGCTGGAAAGGAATTTTGGAGAAGCAAAAGGAGTGGTTGGAAAAACAGTTGTGTTTATTGGATCCATTTGATTCCTTTTATTCTTGCTCGAGCCAGATGATAAGAAAATTATCATGTACAGTTTTTTTCAGGGGATGGATTCAAAAGAATACACCTATCCCAATAACAAAAAAACCTGACTTGAATGACCCTATATTAAGAGCCAAATTGGCGAAGGGAATGGATCATAATTATTACAAAGAATTTGCATTGCCCAACAATCTTTAATAATTTTTTTCAATAGTTATTTTGGGTACTATTGTATGTAATATAGGATTAGCAATGCTAAAACCTTCAATGATCGGTGAACCCATACACATGCTTGTAACCCCTTCGGAAATATTACCCAAATGGAATTTCATTCCTATATTTCAAATACTCCTTACAATGCCCAATATGCTTCTACCAAGATCAAAAATGATTAGAGTTGTAATTGTACATATATGTAAAGAGCTCAAACGTGACAATAGTATGATGACAATGCAATAATTGTCATGATCAAGAAGGAAATCCAAAAGAAACTCAGAATTTTAGTGCAAACCGTTCAATCGCTCAAGAATTGGGACAACTAAATTTTACTAAAATAGTCTCATTAGCCCTTAAGGTATTAGAAATCCTAATAGATGAGACCATTATCATTATATAGTAGGATATCTGAAATAGATGCAATGAAATTGATTTAGTTGACTTTGTCTCATGCTTATACCTATAATAACTCCTTTTAATAATTCATAAAACAAAAAGCAAAGCATGTTGATTATATCAAAACTCGTAGACACCAAAGCCTCAGGGCTCAATGGCTTTACTATGGAATTTATGCGAAAGGAGTGGGATAATATCAAGGGAGAAATTATGGCTTGCCTTAGTGAATTCTACAGGGGATATAGTCATCACCAAGATAGCGAATGAGACTTATATTTACCTCATCCCAAAGAAGATAAACCCAATAAAGGTGGAAGACTTTAGGCCAATTAACCTAACTACCAATCTTTACAAGATCATTGCCAAGGACAGACACAAATGACATTTGTTAAGGACAGACAAATGTCATTTTGAGGATAGAAGAGACACATGTGACAATTGTTAAGGACAGAAAATTTATAGATGCAGTAAAGGTAGCTAATGAAGCTGTTGAGGAGTATTGCGTAACTAAGAAAGAAGGCCTACTCCTGAAAGTGTACGAATGGCGAATGGGATAAGACGAACAGCGAACGCGATAGGACAAACGGAATGGCAAACGCAAGGAAGAACAGGACGACGAGAGGACCGAAGAGATGATAAACGGAGATTCAAGATTGGAGCACCAAGACAATACGACAAACGTCCACAAGAAGACAAAGGAAGGTTTGCCCTAGACACCTAAGGATCGAGACAAACCAAATTGATCGACGCGTGGTCCACCACAAAACATGGAGCCAAGTGTTACAAACCGAACTGGCCAGAGATGAAGACGAAGGATGGATAACAGTAGGGGTGGCAATTCGTGTCATCGTGTCATAAATGCGTCGTGTCGTAAACGAGTCGTGTCATATATATTGTAAATGGGTCGTGTTATAAACGGGTCGTGTCGTAAATGGGTCGTGTCACAACCGTGTTTATAATCATACACCTGTATATGACCTATTTAACTTTCTATAATCAATTTTTAAAATAATTTTTTATAAAAAAAATATTAATAAAAATATAAAATATATTAAAAATAAATTAAAATTTTCAATAATTATATCTAAAAAATAAATAAATAAATTACACTATCAACAAATTAATAAATATATTAATTTTAAATAAACTTATAGTTTTGGGAGGCGAGGAATGGCTGTATTTTTCAAAATTCTGTCATTAATGTAAATAGTATAGTGGAGAGATCTCATATTTTGTTTGCTTCATGGGTCTCTTCTGATAAGCTAGGGTTAGGCTACTCTTTTAGTGATTGGGTCACCAAGTGGGCGCCTATTTTGGTCTCTATGTAAAAGGGGTTTGGGTGCTCAGGTTATTTCTTTTTGCTCTCCTTGTACTTTGCGCTGAGGCGCTGGACACCTCGTCCTTAATATATATTATGTTTCTTTTCAAAAAAAATTATAAACTTATAGTTTATCTCTTAATTTATGCATAATCGTGTGAAACGTGTCATTTTCGGGTTTATCAGGTTAACTTGTTTATGACCCGCATTTAGTTGTGTCTAATCGTGTTTGACCCGTTTTGACCCAAACCCGTTTATGCTAAACCCAAACCCGTTAACTTCGTGTCGTGTTCGTGTCGGGTTATCGTGTCGTGTCATAAATTGCCACCCCTAGATAACAGTGGGACGACGAAGAGTCACACACAAGAAAGATAAAGCAGAGAATGACCGGCTGAAGCTGGTGGAAGGTGGAAGTCAGAGATGTCTAACGCAAGAAAGGAGTAAAAGAAGTCAGAGACATTACTCTCTGGTCAAGACCACAATGAATGGGGAATGGCGATATGCTTCTTTTCCCACAAAATTTAAATATTTTTGCACAAAATTTAAATATTTTTCCATTTGTCACGCCAAGGACTATACGGAGACATTAATACAGGAAGTAACGAAGAACCGCACTTACTCTATCGCCGTGTGAAAAGATACACTCAACTAGATCAAAAAAGAACTAACGAACCTCGTTGCAGGAGAAGTGTGAAAGAAAGGAGTGATAGGAGTTTTCAGAGAAAAAAGATACACCTTACTCATGGAAGTGATGGTAAATGAGAATAGACGATTTTTGAAGTTAACAAAAGTTGTCAACGGCCAGAGCCACAGTGCGATAGTGACCGAGGAGCGTACAACGGAGGCATGGAGACACTTGTGGAAAGCCTTAGATAAGGTGGTCCGAGAAACGACAGCAGCTGGGCCTAAAACTCTACATACGACAGAATACCAGGAAATGGAAGCACAAAAGGAAAGTGGCAAGCTAACAGCTCAATACAATAAACCAGCGAACCAAGGGCGAAGAGGGACACAAACAAGACGTATTCGTACAACGTCAACCAGCACGATCCAGGGACGACATTGGCGGAGAGAAGACAAACCTGAAGCCAATAGGCCTCAAAGGTTCCTCGTCATAAGAAAATCGGATGACACATCGTGGGCCACGATTAAACACTCTATAAGGCAGATGTTGAAAAAGGATATCCACATATAACGGCTAGATGTTGCGAGGGGCCTGTTAGTTTGCCATGAACCAGAGGTTATAAATATTTTGAGGGTGGAAAATTAACAAACGTATTTAGGTGGATTCTACATAGAGGAATGGAATGAGACCACAGCAGCTCAAGGGGGTTAGATCGCTTGTAGAGATAATTGGATAGGAGTCGAAAGCATAGAACCGAAATACTGGAACATATATACCTTCAGCAAGATAGGAGAGGCATGAAGCAGACTCCTAGATATTGCCGAAGCAACCTTGTCTGGGTCAATAATGGAGATGACATTCCTAAGATTGCAGGGTTATGACTCCAGTTTCCTTAAAAAAAGAGATTGAAATCTATGATGACAGTGGTGTCCAATAATTTCGGTTGGTGGAGATCAAACGAAACTGGGATCGGAGATTGTTGAGCTAAGATCCCAAATCATTGATCAATTTGCTGCAAACAAGTTTCGAACACTATTGGCCAAGAACCAACCGTCCAGCGATGGAGCAGTGATGAAGTGGAGATACTGGATGATGATGACAGTAACGGAGTAGGTGAGCACCATGATGGCAAACGGCCACGTAAGGCAGCAGTGGATCAGATCAACGGCTCACAACGTCAGACGGTCCATAATGAAGGACCAGAAGGGCTGACACGTCAGCGAGCCACCTGGCCTAGGGAAGATGTGATGGGTAGTCGTGCTCTACAAGGAAGCCAGGTAGCAAATGGCAAAGCAATGGCAGGCCAGGCCACGAGAGAGTAGACCCAGATCCAGGCAGAATGGGTGGCTCAACAAGCCCAAAGCTCAACTATTGATGGGCCCCTGCCTTGATGGATCCAGAAAGGTAAGCAAGTGAAGCACAAGCCCAACCCAGATTCAGGAGCAAAACAAAGAGATCCAATCGAGCAGGATCTTCCCCAACCCATCAAACACCTGGGCCCATAAAGGCAAAATGAAGACGGCCCTCAGAAAATAGATGAAACGGGCTATGAAGGAGAGATGGACAAGCCCAAACAAGATGTTGAACAATATAGTGGCAAGTGTTTACCCAGCAAGCCCAGAACACTTCAAGTCTACAGTAGACAGTGCAGGCAGGCCCACTGAGAATACTTGGGCACCATGGCACGATGGGAGATACGAGGCCAGCGAGCAGGAAAACACCCTGCAGAAGAGCTGGGTTCAGACACTACCATTGACATCAACTAGGACATAGTTCCAGAAACCCCTATTTCAGGTGCGGCAGGGATGGAGCGAGACTTGGATGGGGACATTGATCACCATCATAATGTAGGGGGACAGCAACACAAGGTATGTATCCGAACTCTTGATCATCCCTCTCACCTCCCCTCATCCCCGGCCACCTTGGACCAAAGTTCAAAAGGCCTCACTAGTCAAGTTGCACAGGATATCGGACAAAGCAGGAAAGACAAAGCCTTATCCCCAATCACAAACGACCAACACTCGAAGCAGAAGCAGTCAGATGGAAGAACCCAGCATGACCAGGATAGTGGAAAACAGGCAACAGAATTGCAGGGTAGGAAGGAAACATTGGGAGAAGTCCAAGGGAAGGAGATAGAAAGGGTCAGGAATTTTGTGATGTCAATTGGTACGAAGCTAACAGAGCTCAGCTAATGGTTTGCCTTGTCTAAGGGACCTTTGTGATCATTATGAAGATCTTCAGCTGGAATATTCGAGGCGCTAGAACAACCTCAAAATCTATTGCAATTTGGAAAACAATCCGAGTTTGAAAGCTGACATCATTGCCCCACAAGAAATAAAACAAAGCAACATGGATAGAATCAAGGTAGTTGGGTGGTGGAAAAAATCTTTCATCTACTGGACTGACCTTCCAGCGACCGGAACGGTTGGGGGTGTTATCATTACGTGGGCTTCCAAAAGACTATCTTTATTGGAGAAATTGGAGGGTCGATTTTCGCTGACCATGAAGCTAAAGGACGAAGGTGATCAGGAATGGTGGTTCACAGCAGTGTACGATCTATGCGATAACCATGATAGAGAGGCTTTCCTAATTGAATTAGCTGCCATTTCTCCTATCATACATGGACCGTGGTGCTTGGGAGGAGATTTTAATATAATGAGAAATGGGTATGTCCCAAACTCCCAATTCGAAGATTGGATTCAGGACCTTATTGGTCGATTATTCTTGACACCACAGACATAAAATGGGGAACCGCTCCTTTTAGGCTTGAGAATGGCTGGCTAAATCACCCGGAGTTTAAGGAATTGGTGAGCAAAGTTTGGTCTGAACACAATAGTAGAGGCTGGGCAGGAGATAAGTGTATGATGAAGCTTCAGCAGCTGAAAGAAGGCTGAAAACCTGGAGCAAAGGTCAACAACTTCAGGAGCAAACTCAACTAGACAATCTTGTTCAGGAGTTATGCCAACTAGATTTATCCTTGGAGAATGGGAATCAAAGCCGGCACATCATGGAAAAGAAAAAGGCAGCAGTCACAGAAATTCACCAGTTGGAATGTCATATAGATAAGAGGGCTCGAAAATGAGCCAAAGAGAGGAACGTGAATTCCAAATACTTCCACAAAATTCTAACCCTTAGAAAGTCAAGAGCAACCATTACTAGATTGGAAGATGCCCAAGGCCACATCCTTGAGAAGGAGGACCTAATCAGAGAAGCTATAAACAATCACTTTGAGACCTCCTTCAAAGAAACTAGTGATAGAAGGCCTCGAATGGTGCGGGATAACAGAAGAGGTTAGTCAGTGGCTCGAGAGACCTTTTGAAGAGGAGGAAATTAAAGAAGTTGTTTTCAGCTGTGATGGAGACAAGGCCCCGGGTCCAAATGGCTTTACTATGGACTTCTTTTAGAAGGAATGGGCAACAGTCACGCAAGACATATATATGACTGCATGACAGAATTTTATCGAGACACCGTAATCAACCAACGCGTGAATGAGACTTACATTTGTCTCATTGCAAAGAAACACAACTCAGTCAAAGTAACGGATTTCAGACCAATCCGACTGATAACCAGCATCTATAAAATTATTGCTAAAACCTTAGCTAATCGACTAAGGATTGTCCTGCAGCAGACAATCAGTGAACTACAAATGGCTTTTGTGAAAGATAAACAGATTTTAGACGCCATCCTAATTGCTAATGAAGTCGTGGAGGAACATAGGGTGGAAAAGAAGCAAGAGATCATTCTCAAAGTTGATTTTGCCAAAGCCTATAATTCGGTAAGATGGAGATTCTTGGACTATGTGATGATGGCAAAAGGTTTTGGAACCAAATGGCAGAAATGGATTCAGGCTTGCTTAACCTCAATAACCTACTCTGTCTTCATTAATGGCAGACCTAGGGGAAAGTTTAGAGGACAAAAGGGGCCATGGACAAGGCAATGGCCAAGCAAAAAATTGAGGACCTGAAGATAGGGAAGGACGAGATCCAACTAACCCAAATTCTATTTGCAGACAATTGTCTAATTTTCATGAAAAATAATAGTACGGAGGCGGAAACAGTTATGAATGTTCTGCATGCTTTCTGCTTCGTCTCGGGATTGTCTATCAGCATGGCAAACAGCTAATTGGCTGGACTAATGTGGACAGGCATGCAGTTGCAGACATGGCTGAGAAAATCCGAGTTTCAACATTTGGGTATGCCTCTAGGAGGTAGTCCCAATACATCAAATTTTTGGAATTCAATAACCCAAACAATCTCCAAGAGGGTTGAAGGATGAAAAGGGAGCTACTAGTCCAGAAGGCGCAGATTACTTTTACTGAAAACAGTTCTGGAGGCCAATCTAACTTACTTTCTATCCATGTTTAAAATTCCCAAAGGCGTTGCTAATAGAATTGAACAGACCATGCGACGATTCCTGTGGAAACAAGAAGGTAAGGAGAAGGGCCAGCACCTAGTTAAATGGGATAGAGTGTGCCAAGAGTTTCACAAGGGAGGCCTGGGGGTAGGAAATATAATAAACCAGAACAGGGCTTAATGCGAAAATGGTTGTAGAAAATGTACAAACAACCAGGGGCACAATGAGCCCGTATAATCAAAAGCATCCATGGACAACATGCACAAGGAAAGGAGGCAGGTGTTGATAGGAAGAGCAGCAGGAGATCACCGTGGAAGTCCATTGCAACATTGCACCCTATTTTCAGATCTCAAGTGAGATGGAAAGTGGGCAAAGGAGATGCGGCTCAGTTTTGGGAGGATAGATGGTGCGGCACTGACAGCCTTAAGGACATATTCCCAACTCTTTACAGACTTTTTGAGAAGCATAGTGCTATCGTCTCAAAGTTTCTCACCCAGAATGGACAGGAGGAAAGAGGAGGCATTGCTTGGAATCTGCACATCAGCAAAACATTCAAGAGGACCAAATCCAAGGAGTTATGGACCTCATTAACCTATTGCCGACCGCTCAAACCTCAGATGAACCAGACAGGATCGAATGGATTGGAGATAAGAACATTGTCTTCACTATTAAATCTTTCTTTAGATATCTGGCCAGCCACAGAAACTCATACCACTCCTTCCATCGCGCCCACTTAATCTGGAAAACTAAAGCTCCAAACAAAGTCAAAATCCTAGCTTGGCTTATATTCCTAAATAAGTTAAACAACGCAAAAACTATGCCAAAAAAAGTTCCCCAATCTGTATCTTCAGCCGTCCATATGTTGTCTATGCAGGCAAGCTGAGGAGACAACGCAACATTTGTTCAGCAGTTGTAGCTTTCTATCTGAAATTTGGCAAAAATGGCAGCAGAAGTGTCATCTCACCCAACCAATGGTGATGGAAGGCGATTGGCAGGGTGAGGAATATAATAGACCTAAGAAAATTATTAACTATAAAAGAATTATATTGTTTGCAATTTGGTTGTTTGAATCTCTTATGACAAAGCAGTATGGTTTCTGTTTGGAAGGAACGGAATAGTAGGTTGTTTTCTGATATATGTAAATCTACAATTAGGACTTGGGAAAGATCCATCATTTTGTTTTGCACTTGGATCGTCCCCGATAAACTAAGCAAAGGATATTGCTTTGGGGACTGGTTGGGAAATTAATGTAGCATTTTGCACTCTTTGTAGCTTGGCTGGTGTCAAATTTCTCATCAGGCACCACCTTTTATTAATATATATATATATATATATATATATATATATATATATATAAGAGTTTTTT
>JAJIYU010005970.1:0-21497 GCA_030144865.1 Tinospora cordifolia | reverse complement strand
TCAAAGCATTAAAGTGTGAGAGAGGAGGAAATTTTGAAAGAAAGAATAGCTAAGGTGAGTTTTTTTCCTTTCTTTTAATTTATTATTTTGATTTAGATGATACTTGCTTGTGTGGTTAGCTTAATCTTTTATATTTTATTCTTGTTCTTTGCATTTATGTCATTCAATCATCATGTTGCATGACCTAGAGAGTATGCTCTGTAGTTGCATCTCGTACAATCTTCTACATCAGAAATCAAAAGTCGTTTTCCCGTTTAAGAGAGTATGCTCTGTAGTTGCGTCTCGTACGATCTTCTACATCAGAAATCGAAAATTTGTGTGTCTATTGATTTATCATGTTATACTGTGGTATGTTTAATTTTCTGTTAAAATATTTATCTATCATGCTCTTGTACACAAAAGTTAGATTAAATGAGATTTCAACCACATATCGGTACGGGGGACTTTCTGTGTTCCATGTAGAATTGAAACTGGCTGTCAATACTGACACCAACATGGAACGGGTTTCAAAATAGACCCACTGGAAAGGGGTTTGAGTTTCAGAATTGATCTCTCCCCAGATCTGGAGCACAGAGGGTATTCCTGTTCGGTCTAAATTACGACTGAATTAATATATTGGTTGGATCGAATTAATATCTGAAAGTGTTTGATCTGCTTGTATTATCTGGTTGAAATAATGGATTAAATAGATGGAATGATTCACTGAGCTGTGTAGCTCACCCCCCTTATTTTTCACAACAGGAAATTGATCAGGCTTGCGAGGAGATTATTCCATAGAAAGTTTAATTTATTTTAATGTAAGGTGAATTGACCCAAGTGAACTCTTGTATTTCCAGTTTTAAATTTATTTTCGCTGAAATGGAATATTGTACCTGAGATTGTTAAATGATCAAATGAAGAATCTATTTTATTATGATGTTATTTTTGTATATAGACTAATGTACACAGGAAACCTAATGCATTTGGGTCTAAGAAGAAGAAAATGTAGCACATGCCCGTCTCTCGGGCATCCCAAGATTTTGATCAAATAGAATTAAACCGTCAGATGACGTGAAAAATGGGACTTGAGAGGCGAGGTGTTACACACGTGGCCTTTAGCTCTCGGTGAACAACCTGAGCCTGGCATCTCCGGCTGAACGGGAGAGCACCGTCTCCACGTGCGGCCCCGATAACTCGTCGCACACAGAGAGAGAAAGAGAGAGGGAAACTGGGAGCTAAGGTGTCACACTCTTACAACTATTTTGCCATCCCTCAAAGGAGTTAATAGGTGATTTATTCTAAATTTAGGGAGGGGCAATGCCCAAGCTACATACAAGTCCAAAGCAGTTATTAGTCTTGACGTACACGAACATTGGCCCGAGGACACATTATACAAAAAGCTTTAAAAAAAGGTTAGATTATGTTATGTGTCACAAGTAGAGAATGTCACTAAATTTTCTATAGTAAAGCATGTTTTGCTATATGAATCCATCAGATATGGAATAAAATAATGGTCCAAGAAGTCTCACATAATTACTTCGATGGATGAAATATTAGATTAAATTACAACGATCCTGAAGTAGTCAAAAATTTGAATTTCATTAAGAATGAACATTTTTTAGCCTAATTTAGAGATAAATTTACATCTAATTGGAGAGAAATTTAAATACAATTATTGGAGGCCACTTGCAAAATCATGAGCACAAGGGTATACCTTCAACGATGTCCAAAAAGAATGAGAAGAAGTTATTAAAGTGCTCAGGAAACTCATGTCATTCCATTAATTGGATGCCCAAAATAAGTACGGAAGAAAGGAATCTAAAGTCAACTAAGAAAAGGTTTCCCACTTTATTAGTGTCTTGATTGATTCAAATGGAAGACACCTTGTGAAGTCTTCATTGGTCGAGGAAACCTGTGATAAGTGGATTAATCTATTATTTTATATATCATAAAAGTAATATGGTAGGGTGGAATAAGAAACTTACAACTAAGTGTCATATATTAAATAGAAAGTGTTTGTATTGTAAATACTTAAAGGATTTCTTGGGAGTGGTCGACTGCTTATGATGACTTTTATTAGAGAGAAAGCTTAAGATTATTCACAAAACCGCCTTTAAAACTACCTAAGAATTGAGAAGAAACCAGCTATACGTCTCCAAAAATGCCATACTTAGCCATTTTTTTTATCACTTTTCTTCCTTGCCACTAACAAACTTTGGGGTGAATCGCCCTCTAGAAACTACATTAGAGCTTTTGCTGGTGTGAAAGGTACAATCTTTAACCTATAATCACGAGGGATAAACACAACAGGAATGGCCAAAAGAAACTAACTAAAAGCAAGTAGAGAACATTACATGGAATGTTGCTCATAGGGCCGTCGCATAATGGAAAAAAATTCAACTTTGGTGTTCAATTTTGAGAGGTCAAAAGACCAAGTTCTTAGCCCTATTTGATGGCCTATGCCTTGGCTAAAAGCACCTAATTAGAAGCCCTAAAAAACTAGTCTTGAAACCTAAGAGAAAACAAAACTAGAAAAAGATGGACATAGGTGTATATGGGCTATAGAAAACATACTAATCAAGGTCATACAACCATGTCCAGTTTGCTAATATTTAGACTAGCAAAATAATGAAATTTGAAAGTCCCATGAAGACTTGGAACCATTCCTTAAGAAAAACCAAAAAGGTCTCATACACTAGAACACAAAAAATTACCCTATAACTAAGTTTAAATCAATGTAAGTTTAAGGACTGATTTGGATAGCCTCATGATTAGCCATGAGCATGATTTAGGTTAAGGATATCATGACCTCAGAATACCCACCAAACGTTGGGAATCCACACACAAATCAGTGCCAAAAAGAAACAAAAAAACTATAATCCACATGGTTGTAGAAAAGTGTAAATTGTATATACATACTTAACCTTGAGTAGGACAATTTGGGGATTAATGAAATTCCAATGTCTTGATTCCTTTGGAATAGTAAATAGAAGTGATATTTAGTAACATTTACAACCAATAAAAATGAGGAAAAAAGGGTGGAAAACAACTCCCAAAGTGGTTGCCTTAAGGTGCACTAGGTGTCAAAAAAATAATGCCTAGTTGGGGCATTGCAAATAGACATGATAATGTACCTCATAATATTTCAAAAACTAACAAGGTAGACACCCTTAAAATCAAGGGTTATCCTCTACTTTTGCGTGTTCAAAATTAATTTTTGGCATGTCCTCAAGTTGAGGGGAATTAAGAAACAATTATATATTTTTAAAAATCTTAAACCATCATACTTGAGGCAAAGGAAACTAAATTTGAAAATTGATCGATTTGACAGGTCAAAATCCTAACAAGTATCCAAGGACATGTTTGAACAAGGAGAATTAACTTTCAAGGTATAGATGATCACTTTGCTTGAATGCATGTGAATATGCATGATAATAAACTAGGAAATTGTGGATGATTAAGTTCATACTAGTGTATTTATTTATGTTGAATGTGTTATGGATGATATTATGATTATGCACATGATACTCATGAAGTACTCAGATAACATGCTCCTGACGAATGATATATTTCAAGTCATGATGACTTTGTATTCATAGTTGTTGAAAATATGTAAATATGAGCACATTGAAATTACTTTATATTGTTCGTGTGTGATGATCATGCATGATGATTATGAGAACTATTATTCATGTTTGTTAATTATGTTGCATGCTCGACGAAGAAACATAATTCATAAAATTGGAATGAAGCTTTCATAGACATTGTTGGTAATCCTTCGATTCCATTGTGCATAAATGATTAATTGATAGGCATGTTGCCATTATACATTGATTATAGGTTAATGACCTTAGAATGTGCACAAAAATTTTGATTGATGGCCATGTTTTGCCTTGAATTTCATGAGAAGCGCTACCTAAGGATAAACTTCCTATCAGTGAAAAACTCAATTAAAACAATTGGTTGAAATGAATTAACATGTGATAAATATTCGTATGTTTGTTTACTTATATTTAAATAATACATTATGTTGAAATTGGAGGATCTATTGGGCTCATGGAGCTTTTCCTATTTTATCTTATATTGATGTATTAATTAGTCACTTCACCTAATCAGGAAGAGAAGCTGAATAGCATAAATTTAAGTATATATTAGTTCATGTCTAATTATTTATTAATAACATTATTGGTTGGGTTTTGTCATCTTGAAAGATGAATAATAAGTCTTTGAGTATGTTTAGTTTTTATTTTATTGATTTTTTTTAATTTGTTGAATGAGTGTCATATATTGTAAGAAGTTAGTCATAACATTTTTATTTGAAATATGTTGATATAAGGACATCTTTAATAGTTAGATTATATAAGAATTTGATGTTTCTGTCACATCATAAATTTATTAAACTATTATTTATTAGATTATCTCTCATAATGACACAATCTATTAGATTTTACTATACATAACACACAGTTGCATCACTGTATTACTTAAACTATTTATAATATATAATTTATAACATACAAATTTCTTTTTATAATATATGTCATTTAAGATATTCACACTTATATGAATATTGGACGTAATTATTTTAATTTTTTGAAAAAAATAAAATTTTATTTTATAATAAAATTATTTGTTCAAAATAAATTATCTATTTTTTAAATATCTTTTTCTTATTTTTAAATAAATATTATTTATATAAATTATTGAAATATAAATTTTAAAATATTTAAACTATTATTTAAAAATAATAACTTTTTCAAAATGAAAAATATGTGTTATTACAACAATCGTTGTTGCAATGACATTTAGGTCATGTTTGTTACATATGATAGGAATAGGATATGACAAAAAAATTTTCTAATCCGGTGTTTGGGGCTACATAGGATAGGACAAAAAATTATCCGGATCCACTTATTTATCATATATTGGTGGGATAGCCCAAACCCACCATTTTTGGTAGGATTAAGTTATCCCATAAAAAAATTGACTTTTATTTAGAAAAAATATATATTTTTTAAAATTTTCATATCTCATCCTAAGTTATCCTGCAAAAATAATTATATCACATCCTGTGCACCATACGGATCCTTAAAAACGCTCATTGAGCCCTTTTTTCTTCCTGTTTTTTTAAAGGGTTGAGCTGCCCTAATTCTTAGTTTATGAATTCTTTCACATGATCATGAGGGATTGAAGGCCAAATCCAGGAATAATGATATGAGATTATTTAATTTTGTTTGTGCTTGACAATTTGGAAACTTATTATGAATGTTTCAAAACAGTTTTTAACAAATTATTTTACTGAAACTATCATTATGGTATACTTCAAATTTCTAAATTTATTTTGAAAGATGTTATTGAACTTTATTTTTATAAGAAAAAATGATTTTGAGTTATATGATTAACTCCGTGCTTTTCAGCAAAATTTATTGGATTATTAATATTAAGTTTTACACGATTTTTAAATAAAGGTTTCATGAGAAAGATCTTATATACATTATTATATTAAAAAAATAAACCCAATAGACTGATACAGGTTCAAGTCTTCACGGCGTGCAGACTGAAAAAAACATTTTTACTACTTTTATTCAATTTCCATCATCAAACAAAAATAAACATATACTTACATCTCATAGACAATATATATTGTAAAAAAATGTCATACTAAAAGTGTTTTTTAAAGGTTTTATTGAAAAGGTAATAATACTAGTTTATCTACTTTTGTAAATTTATTATTTAACTCAAAAATGAACTTATTGATTATATCAATGATCATGCGTTAAATGTTTTGGTTAATCGTCTCCTTTAATAATATTTCAATGATATCATACATATATGAAGCATTATTAATAATTATTAGAAGTTCTAACTCTCTAAACATATTCGAAAGCTGTTTAATACATAATTAGGAAATCTATATTTTGTCTCATCTAGAATAATTCTTATAATGATGTTAAAAAATTCACTTTCCATTCCATATTTACGCATAATTTTATTAATACTTCAATTACTAGATCTATTGTTCCATTCTTTTTTTTTTTGAAATTCCATGTCCAACCTATGAGAAAAGTAATTAAAATCTATCACAGTATAGTAGATAGAAAAATCATACTTTTGAATAATAAAAATTGTGAATAATATAAAATAAAATTGAATTTTATTAATAGTCAAAGACTTTTGTATGTACAATTTCAACTAATTACTTTTATGCACATGCAAACCAAAAAAAAACCTTATTTCTATTTCTGTTGCAAGATTTCTGTAGAAATAACTTCAACTAGCTAGTTTCTCACAACAACAAAAAGTAAAAGTTCTCCTCAAGAGAAAAAAAAAATGAAAGAAAAAGATTTTCATACTTGTATTTTTTATAAGTTAATACTTCAATTACTCAATCATTTAAATCTCATGACCAACCTACTTTGGCATCAGCTTTGAGTATAACACAATAGTCCCAAAACCACAATCCCTAATCGCTCAGAAAATAGGAAATAACACATTTAAAATGTCATTGAAATGACATGAAATGATGAACTGAGGTATGAGAACCAAGCACACAAACATAGGTGTTGTTGAACATAGAACCAACCATGGAAAACCTCTGAATTTGTCTCATATCCTTGAAAGTCATGACAACAAGAGCACTGAGAAATGAACAAAATGTGCCTTGCAACACACAAATTCAATGTCGAAAAGGTCTTGAACATAGAAGAAAAGAAAGCATCGCTCTATGCCCAAAAACATAGAGCAGCACGCTGCACTGGAAGCACAGTTTGAGAATTTCTGAGAACTACAGTGCATTTACTCAAGATTGGTAATTTTCAAATTGTGGCTAATTGTGCCTGTGCAATTAGGCCACTAACCATAGACCCTAAGAGGGATTCTTGAGGACCAAATAGACTAAGCTAATACTGAGAACCACCAATTGAGAATAGTTAGTAGTCCTCAAGATTGCATACTAAAAACAAGCGTTATATGACAATAGGTGAAACTGAACTCATGCCGCTGGAGTTGTAGTGTTTGGCATACACTTACTATTGTTATTAAGCTATTGATCTACTAATGTGGGAATAAGTATATTCCTAACGTCTTTTCACTAAAATATGCATATGTGGTAGTCTTGAATACTAACCTAAGCGATAGTACCACATACCTAATTTATTCATGATTTGTGATATGTGTTTCTCGGTGTATTGTGTTGAATGTATGCTTAGAACATGTGTAGGAGTCACGCCTTTAAGAACTGTTTAATATTGTAGATAAATAAGATGTTCAAATGAATTAAAAGAACATGAAAAATAATTTGTTGTTGCTTTAAATGCATTAATGTATCTGAATTTAATGATGAAAAATCTAGAAAGAAACTGACATCCATATAACATGAGAATACCATATGGAATATGCCTTATGATCCATTATGAAGTTACATCATCCTTTGATTGCTTGTATAAACTGATTGACTACGCCTAAGAATCACATGATTAAGATGACAACCACTTCTTGGTAATCTTGGCAATGGTAGTCCACTGAATGTTTTTTAAAGGCTAGCTGAGTTGGTTACTCATTAAAAAACCACACGTGAGCCCCTTAGGCCATGGGTGAGCCTATTTTTGAAAACTCGATGTGGGCAAATGTGTTATTTTGAGCCATGTGCAGATCCATGGCAATGTCATCTAATGGAAATCATTTGTGGACTACTTGAGGCTTGCAACACTACCCATGACCAACTATAAGAGAAATAATTGGTTAAAATGCCTACTGTATTACAATATATATTTGATTGCCATGGGTTTACGTTCAGATAAATCAATTTTAGAATTACATGACCCAATAAAATTGTACAACTCATCAATTTCCTATTTTCTTTTAAGATGCAGGTGCTCATTAATTGGGTTGAAGAACCCCCATTATTCAAACCTTCTGCTCGTCTTCTCTCATTTATTTTTCATCGTTTACTTAGTACATTTTGTATATTTGGCAAAATATGCTTATTGAGTAAGGAGAATTGTATGTACTGATAAAAAGGCAATGTTTTAATGTAATAGGGGCCCACAATATCATTTGGGTGAACTCTTGATAGCCTCGAGGAGGCACAATTCAGAGTATTTTAAATATTATAATTGATTGTTGCAAATATAGTTTTCATTTATTTGAAAATACTAACATCCAAACAAGTAAAAATGATAGTGACATCTCTCTTATTGAGACACCTAATACCCAATGAGGGTTTAATATGCAAAATGTTTTATAAAATAATTCTACTTGCTGCTGTGGAAAAGATTTCAAAATTAAGTAAAAAGTTTTTTCATTAACCAATTTAAACTTAATAAATTGGTTTAAAAGATAATTAGAGAAGGGGGATTTCCATATTTTGTCCCCTTTTCGCATAAAAATATGGAGTTTGACATTTTGAAATCACAAATAAAAACGTTTCCTAATAAGGTTGAAGACAATGAATAGTGAAAATAAGATGTAAAATAATATGCAAGTGGGGTATAAAATTATGTTAAAAATACATACATTTTAAGTCAATTTACAAAATGATATTATAGTAACCTATAAAATATTTAATTTGAGTGCACTTATAATTTTAATAAACTACATTTAGTGGCACTCATAGACTATTAATTATTGGATCTGTCTCATCCTATAATTCAACTTGTGATGACCCCAAATTTTTTTCTACCAATGTACTAGAGTTATATGTATTAACGTGTCAAATGGAACATATTTACCATTTTCATTTCATTTTTGGATATTGGGTGCAATTTGATTATGTTTTAAAGTGGAATTGATTGTTATATCTGGTAAATTAAGACATATTATATTATTTATTTATTTAAATGGCTGTGAGAGTAGAGACACTACTAAAGGTCACATTGCTCCAAAGAAAGAGCACTGCACTTTAGCAATTGCTTATAAACAACAACATGGCCGTAGCATGTTAGTGGAAGGGAAAAGAATGATGACTAGTCAAGAGATAAATTTTCACTCTTCCACTTTAGGACTAGAGGTATTGTGGTGCCAAATGGGTTATTACAAAGTCTTATGTTGGACTTAGATGTCCTTAAAGTGGATTAAGTGGCAAAACTAAATCATCACGTGTGTAATTCTTGGTGTGGTGACAAACTTAATACACGCAATCAAAGAATGAACTCATTCTCCGTCATTTCCATTCTCCACCTTCACGAACATGCCTAGAGTGTTCCACTTCTTTTTCTCATCTTAATTGCAAGTTGTAATCAGAGAACCAAAGTTCAAAAGGAAATGATGATGTGTAAGGAAGGAGGATGTCATACTGTGAACATGTGTTGTTGATGTTGAGAATTACAACTCAGTTAGAAAATTGAAATGTGATTATAGAGGATAAAGTATGGTTATTGCTGAGACAAGTACAAAGTGAATATTGAAATCAAGGTAAGAATTTGGTGATGATTCATGGTGATTAACGATAACTTATATTGTTGAAACTCTCACAGATATATCGTGTTTAAAAATGGTGTAGTTGTGATGATTTATGCAATGAGAATCCAAAATTCTTAAGGCTTTTGGTGTACTGATTTTGGAAGTGAATGTATATTTGATGAGAAAATGTTTTAAGATCAAAGTTTCAATTGTTGGAACTTGGGAACAAGCACCAATTTGGGGATATTACACATTCCTTGAGGTACATAAATTTTTACATCCCTTATATTGAATTATCTTAATCGTTAGCAATATAAATGGTGATGATTTGAATGTTTTGATGATTGAATGATGGACTTACTGACAGTAACTGCTCTATTGAGATGTGTTTTCACATATATGGTGGTGTACACTCGTTGAAAATGGGAAAATATGGTTGAAAAACCAAGTAAAACAAAGTGACAACCGTCTTAGGTGACTGTTGTTCATTAGAGCAGCAGCTGCTTTTATCCTAAGAGGTAAAATTCCACTTAGTTGTGAATTCACATATTTACACACCAAAAGACCTTAACTAGGGTTAGTATGACCATAATACCCTAGTGTGATGTTAACTATTATCAATGAGAAATATAATTATGTTTTGACTAGAAAACAGGGTAGGAACTATGTGCAATTTGTCAATATAACAGTAATATATGATGTGACTATGTACACAAGAGGATTGATTGTTGTATTAGATAAAACACCCAGGGATAACGTTTTTTTTTGTGAGTAGTTTTCTAGCATAGTCTTTCCATTTTTCGCATTAATAGTATTTTGATGTGGATGTAGGTTATATGATGAGAATGGCATGAAAAATGTGATTTTAAATGCTTTCGTGGTTTTAAATTCATGAAACCTACATGATTTGTATTGAGTTTTTGAGACTTTGCATGGGCTTATAGACTCCATATTTTTGAGGCTTGTCTAAATCTGTGGAGTGGTAACTCTAGACTTTTTAAGACTACTTTGGATCTATTAGTAGATACTAGTTCAAGATTTTTGAGGCTTACTTGGGTCTTTTGGAATATTCTCCAACTTTTCCATGATTACTTAGATCTGTTGAGTTAGAATTTGATTGTGCACATGTATGATACTGATTTTTTTTTTGTATTTGTTGTTTATGATGGATATATATACCTTTTATTTTATGAGATATCGTGCTGTATTTGCATATCTATTGACATATTTAGCACTGCATGCATGCATGGTTTTTTAACATATACCAGTTTTGTAAGACTACTATTCACTCATCAACATAGATTTTGGCTCACGTTATTTTTTCCTATTTCAAGTCCTTCCACCAAGGAAAAATGAAAGATTGTGCTCATTGGTTGAGTTAGAGAGAGAGCATCCCTTATTTTGTAGGTCCTTTTGTTTCTGACCTTATTGTTTTATTTTGGTTCATATTTTGAATAACTTAAGCATCATACTATATTATCATCTAACTTATGTATAGTTGAAATTTGTAAATAATGATCACAATTAACTGTTTGCGTTTTGATATAATATTTAATTGATGGACAACTAAGCTTAATAGTAATCTAATGAATCTATTAGTAGAGAACGATTTGTTAGGTTATTATGTTAATTGGGTCACCCTCATGTGATGAAGAAGGGCTCTCGGCACAACTTCCATTTGACTTATGCAATGTAAATCACTACTTCAAGATATTGGCTATTCACTAATCTCATATTAACAAAAAAAAAAAAGAAAAAACCTCCACATTAATAATACAAATGCTGGATTTAAGGACAATAGCAACGAAAGCCGTGTTAGAATAATTTAACTTAGTACAACAAGATTTTTTATTTTTACCATGCACACATAAAAATGTATCTGATATTTAATGTTCCTAAATTTAAAAAAAAAAATTGTTGTATGACGTATACCTAAACTTCTGGTTCATGTTTTTGAGAGAGATGGTTCCTTTGACTCAAAGTCTAAATTGTTGTGTAAATAAATATTAATAGCAACATCCAATTATATATAAAAAACAATTTAACAAATTAACAAAAAACATGCTAAGGTTAATTTTTAACAATATTAATATTTGGAATGTCGCCAAGTATTAAAGGAGCTAAATTTGAAGCAGTAACAATAAATGTTTTTGTTGTTGTTATTCAATTTGACTTATTGCAGTTGGTGTAACACTTGTTTATTGTAATGCTAATAAATCTATATAAAAATAAAAAATAAAACAATAGCTTGGTAAGAATATTATACATTTATACAAGGCATCATTTTAATTTTTATTTTTGTATATAGTTTTTAACAATGTTTATTATTCTTACCAAGGCGTTATTAAGTATTTATATATTTATTTTCAGTTTATCATTGTCAACAAGGCCATCTACCTATTTTTTGTTTTTGTTTTTTTTATCAGTCAAACTATTCCAACAGCTAGCTTCACTATGAAATTAATATTATAAAATGAGATAAAATATACCATTTTATAATTTGCAAAGTATATGTACTCGTGGAATAGTATGATTGATAAAAAAAAAGCTAAATGGCCTTGTTGACAATAATAAACCTAAAATAAATATATAAATACTTAACACACCCGTACATGAATATTAAATAAATAAGAACATAGTCAAATATGACATTTATTTAACTAATTAATACCGTGGTGTGAATCAAGTTTGAGTCATTGCTTAGTCAATGCTGGTTTTGTTCATAACAAGTTTGATTTAAAAGGAGCATCGTTTTGAACAAAATGGACTCATGCGGTTAAAGTTTACTAGTTTGATGCCATTAAAGCTAACAACACATTGTTAACGAATTACATGAATGAAGATAAAATTAAAAAGTATATATATTTCAAACTTACTTCTATTCAATCAAAATAATTTTTTGGATAGAATTCAAAGATATCGAAGATAACTAGGGGTGACAATTTGTGACACGACACGAAGTTAACGGGTTTGGGTTTAGCATAAACGGGTTTGGGTCAAAACAGGTCAAACACGATTAGACACGAATAAATGCGGGTCATAAACAGATTAACCTGATAAACCCGAAAATGACACGTTTAACACGATTATGTATAAGTTAAGAGATAAACTATAAATAAGTTTATTTAAAATTAATATATTTAATAATTTGTTTACAGTATAATTTATTTATTTATTTTTTAGATATAATATTTGAAAATTTTAATTTATTTTTAATATATTTTATATTTTTATTAATATTTTTTATAAAAAATTATTTTAAAAATTGATTATGAAAAGTTAAATAGGTCATATACATGTACACGATTATAAACATGATTGCAACACGACCCATTTACGACACGACCCGTTTATAATATATATGACACGACTTGTTTACGACATGACCCATTTATGATACGATGACACAAATTGCCACCCCTAAAGATAACCATAACAATTGATATTTGTTGTCATTTTTAATACAAATTCACAATATATATTAATTTCAATCATATGTGCATATCTATACACAAGCGAGCTTACCAATATTTGTAGCTGTGTCTGTGTGCTATTGGAATTTATAAATAGAGCAAAATGATACAAATGTGTCATTTCACTTACATGCAAATTTTTTACCTCTTCAACAACAGTCTTCCAATAAATTATGCAAAAAAATTTCATTTGGAATAAAGTGATGCACTAGTTTAAATTGTTTAATAATTGCATTCGCAATTAAATAAATTTTATTTAGAGTCAATGTATGTTAAAATAATTGAATATTATCCAAAAAATGGTTGCTCGAACTCTTGTTCTTTATCATATAAATAAGTTTCTTATAATAATTATTTTTATTATAATTACGCTTATTAAAATGTTGGTTTTAATAAATAATAATATAGATAATATAATTAAGTTTTCATGATAACATTTTTATTATGTAGTACAATTAAATATTGAAACAAACATTTTTATATAAAAGTAATAATTTTTATACCAATGACGTAAATTATCATTTTAATAAGAGATGAATAATAAACTTGTTTACCAAAAACTATACATTTAAAAAAACTTTTATTTAATATGTTAAACTCTAAAAGGCCTAATGTCTTAGAAAAAATGAGTATTAAATACTTAAGAAATAGAATTACCAAACATGCTCTAATTATATATAACTTACTTCTGCATTAGTAACAATAAATTATATTTTAGAATTGCAAGTAATTTCTCAACTTGTAAATTGACTCAACTCTTTGGACGTCTCGAAAATTTGTCACAAGCAGCACAACATACCAACTTTATGCATAGAACTTTTGAAAGTGACCATATTCATTTATAAACATTTTTGGAGATGATTATCTAAACTTCAAATAATAAAGAAAAGTGTCAATAAAGTTATAGGTGGGCTGCCTTATAACTTAGAAGAATTTTATTAATGTGTACAATAATCTTTCATGAAGACAAGCTAAGAGCGCTTCAACTTTTACAAATGATGTAAATTATAATACTCTTTGCATCACTCAATTATAGGGGTGTTTGTGGGTTGGGTTAGATCGGGTTTGGGGTAAACCTGCAACTCAACCCAAACAGTTCGGGTTCGGTTTGAGTTGGGTTGATTTATTGGGTTGACCCTAATTCAATATTTTTTATTATATTTTAATGTTTTCATTACAAAAGAACTATTAAATTAAAATTTTTTGTATGTTTATTTTTAATTATATTTTAAAGTTAACTCATTATACATACAAAAATAATATTATTTTTAAAATATTCTTATTACTTTAATTTGCATAAATTTAATATTAATAAAACTTAATGATGTTATCTTTCAAATTAAAATTCTTCTAATATGAAATAAATGATTTTGTAGAAAGAAAAATAATTATTATTAGTTTTTGAAAATAATAGATAGTATTTATATAAAAAGAAGATTTAATATAATATAAATAATCATATCAATTAAAATAGTTAATTATTATTTATATATAATAAAAATATTTTAAAAACTTATTTTATTTATTTTTAAAAATATTTATAATTAAAAAAAAGAAAAATAAGTAAAATTGAGTTAGATCGATTTCGTTCAAGTTTTTAAGTATTCAACCGGTAATCCAACCAAAACTTTTCCAATTAAATATTTTAAAACTTAATCCAACTCAAATAATTAATATAATTTAATTCAAATTAACTTAAAAAGTTTAAGATCGGATTGACGAAGCACGAAAGCAAAAGAGGGGGGAAGAGCCGGAGATCGCGAAGGCCAAAGGCGATCCGATCCTATCGATCTCGTCAATCACAGCGCAAAACTACGGCTAGAATCTCAGCATTGTCGTTGTCGAATGAGGGGCACGTTCGTCATTTCGCGTTTCAACAGGGACATCTCATGCACGTTGTCCCAAACCGAAACATAAGTACATGTGCTTTTTTTGGTGCGCGAACTACACCGGATCCGAAGACACACCGCATCACACCACGCGACGCAGCAGAGCACCACGCACACAAACCACTGTTCAAATGAGAACGAACAGCTCTTTCACTTCTTCTCCGATCTCTCCGACCAGATCGTGCGGATCGCGACCTAATTTCTCGTAATTAAAATCGCATTCTCGTTCTTCACATCCATGCGAGCTCGGATTCATCTGCAATTTGGCCCGGAGGGCTTTGATCTTGGAGATTTCCGGAGGGGAATTAGGGTTTCCGTCGATGCAATTGCCTTGTGACATATGACGTATGAGGAGGGAATGTGGTGGAGGAATTCCAGTTTTTTGCAGTTGTCTGAAGTCCGATGAGCATTACTTAGAATTTGGATCGCTTGAGATTGACGGTTTCTCGGGTTTTGGTGGAAATGGCATCGTCGCCAGTCAAGTTTCTCTTCTTGTTCTTCCTGCTTTCGATTATTGGATGGGTTATCTTCGTGTAAGTTGCTGAAATTCTACTTCTTTATGACAGATTTATTTGAATTTTCGTTGAATTGGTTATGCTTCCGTTCGATGTTATTCTTTTTATGGTTGTTCACCCGAATCCAATAAATTTTATAGTGTAGGTTTTGTGATTTGATGTTATTTAGAAATAATGCTGATGATTTGTGGTTTGAGTTTTAATCAATTTGGCATTGTTATGTTGATGTCTTATTGTGTCGTAGTTTTGCTTGGTTTGTTGACATTTAATTGTTTGTTCTTAACATTCAATTGAACCCTTAAAATGAAGTTTTATGTTTATGTGACAAAGAAATAGTACTATTCCAATATGTAAATTCTGGTGTTTTTGGTACCATAGGCTCAAAGATATTTTCCATTTAGAAATGCAGCAAAGAGTTGAGCTCGGTGTAGCTGAACTTTGTACTTCATTGGAAGACTATTTTTTATAATAATTATTAAACCTTGGATGGACCATTGCCCATGATAGGATAACAGTCAGATGTGCATCAAAGGAGGTTCAGAGGTTGGGCCCTTTCATTGAGTTGGTGTTGCCTTTGTAAGGAGACATGAAAGTCTAACCAATATACTCATGTTGACTGTCCTTTTGCTAAAAGAATCTGGGGGAAGTGGAATTCCGTTTTGAATTTGGATTCATTGCCCTAAGAGTCTTATTTGTAGATGGAAATTGCTTTTTTGGAAGGTTAAGAGAGTATTGGAGGGTTATTGACTTTGTAGATTATCTGTTCAGTTTGGAAGGAAAGAAACACTTCCATTTTGATGTCTTGATTGAGGGGCGGGTGACTGTTCAGGTTAATTCTGTTTTTTTGGCCCCTCTTTGAGTTAGTGCTAATAGTCTCACTTGAGAATACTTTGGAGAAATGGTTACGGAGTTGGAGTGCCACTGTGGATGGTATTTGATTTTTGTGCGGTTCTTCATACCTTTTCAGTTTTATTTCATACATATTTTCCCTTAAAATGGTACATATACCTTTTTTGTCCAAAAAAAGAAAAACTTAAAACAAAATAAGACGAACGGGGAGCACAAATTGTAAGAGAAGGAAGGGGAGGGGGGAGGTTGTTTAAGGGAGTTGCTAAATTATGCTAGATATTTGGTATTATACATTTTTCACATATATATTAATACATGTAGTTGTTTCTTATGTATATATATAAATACACACACACACACAAGTGAAAAGAAGAAAAAAAAAAGAAAGCAATGTTCAATTTCCGAATGACTAGAGTCATTGTGCACAGACAAGGTATTGGAAAGAAAAGCCTTACAATAATTGCACTATGCCTTGTGTTTTGGCGAGCACTGATATCACGACGTTTCTTTTTCTTTCTTCCCGTGGAGCTTGCATTACATCCTAATATCTTTACATGTGTATGCACATTTGTATATGTGCATAATTGTATAGTATCTCTTATATATTAGGACGTTAATTTCAACCTATCCCAAGTAATGGGTACCCAATAACTAGGAATGAGTTGAAGTGAGCTCCAACTTTTTCGATGAGGAGACTACTTGGGTATGAGGATACTAAAAAGATTTCTAGTTTGAACAATCATTTGGATGACTACCTAAGAATATGCAAGTTTCAAGTGGAGAGAACAATATCTAAGTTTCACCAAAATTTCACTGCATCTCATATTAAATATGAATAAATTCTAAATGAAGATATCGACTTGGAAGATCCGTGGCCGTGATTTGGTTACAAAATGAAGGACCTTTAGAAAGCCATTTGCTCCACTGAGCTGGATATCATGGCTATACATGAACTTAAGAGATCTTTTGTGAATATTGATGTTGTCTAGGAGATTGGCTTATGAGGTTCCTTAGCTGGGTTCTTCCTCCTACCTTGGGTTCAACCAAGGAAATTTTGATGATTTGGGGTTGCAAAACAATTAATTTGATTTAGTCTTTCGTGGGGAATTTTTTGCTTCTATTAAAGTATGTTTTGATGGTTTACCCAGCTGGTGGTTCACTATATTTTATGGGTTTTGTAGTCGAGTTAGAGATGGGCCTTTTGGGATGGAGTGGTTGGTTTGAGTTGACAATTTTCCAATAATTGGTGTATTTGTGGTGACTCTGGTGTTATAAGAAGGATGGAGAAAAAGCTAAATTTCTTTTAAGTTTAAGAAGATGATCAATGACTTGCAACTACAAGATCTAGACCTCCCAAATTTGCCTTATACTTGGACTAATGAAAGATCTCCTCCAACTATGGCCATATCAGATTTGTTCCTCATTGTGTGTGGTTGGGATGGCCTCTTTCCTATCTATAAACAAGAATTGGAAAACCAATTGTAGTCTTGTGAGACTGACATTTTCTCTTGGGGACCTGCTCCATCTAGGTTTGAGCATGTTTTGTGTTCTTATTATAAGTTTGGTGTCTTGGTTGGTCAATGGTAGAGCTTCCCTACCGTCTAGAGGTGGCTTGGGCTTCAATTTTTGTAGACGCTTACTTTTTTAAAACATGATGATGGGGTTGGTGCATAAAATTTGTTGCCCAGGCAATTTTAATATGGCTTTTTTTTTTGTTTTTTTCCTAAACTAATGGTAGAGAATGGTCAAATTTGTGGCTTTATTTGATTGAAGAAGCTTACCTAGAAAGATTGTAGTTACCGGAAGAGTAGGGGACTCTAATTTTGGCTTTTTTTCAAAAATAGCTTTTAAGCATAATAAGGTTTTAGACATTGATTTCCATTATTGACAATTGTGAAAGTACTTGCAATGAAATCTTATATAATTTAAGTAATGAGTGTAGTAACAATAATAGGGGCCAATGGGTATTGAGGGGATCAACTAGAATCAAAATTGGGTTAGTCAATCCTTGTTTCTTCTTGGAAAAAAAAGAAATTTTATGGAACGATAATGATGGCTTGAGAGGCCGTTCAATGTGGATGAAGTTAAAGCTGTTATTTTGGGCAGCATTGGTGAGAAAGTTTTGGGGCCAGATGGATTTGTCGTGTTGTTTTGCCAAAGGAATTGGGAGGTGTTGAAGGATGATATTCTCAAAGAGTTAATTATTTATTTTCAAATGTTGGTACCATCAATAGATGTACCATTGAGGCTTATAGTAGTCTTATTTCAAAGAAGTTGAATTCCATTAAAGTAGGTGATTACTTACCTATTAGTTTGGCAACTAAGCTTTACAAAGTGATTGTGAAAACTTGTACCATTAAGTTGTGTATTATCTATTCACACCACCATTCTTGAAACACTAATTGCTTTTTCACATATGGATTTATCAACAACGCCATTCCGATTGCCAATTAAGCCATGGATGACTAGAGGATGTTTATGAAACAAAATTTATTGTTGAAAGTTGACTTTTCAAAGACTTACGATTCAACCAAATGGAAATTCTTGGATCTGGTTAGGGAGAAGGAAGGATTTGGAAGTAGGTGGTATGAATGGATTAGGTGATTCTTGATGTCAGTTACCTGCTCAATATTTGCTAATGGTGTACCTAGCTCAATATTTGCTAATGTTAGACCCAAAGATAACAAAGACCTAAGAAGAGGTGACC
This sequence comes from Tinospora cordifolia, assembly GCA_030144865.1. Taxonomy (NCBI): domain Eukaryota; kingdom Viridiplantae; phylum Streptophyta; class Magnoliopsida; order Ranunculales; family Menispermaceae; genus Tinospora; species Tinospora cordifolia. Next base: position 2,686 of record JAJIYU010005970.1, on the reverse strand, counting down.
CATTGTCATCATTTTTGTATACTTTGGTGGCAAAGGTACTAGATGGCATCGTTGTTAAGGTTAAATCTTAAGGTGCGCTGCACAACTTCTACATGGGGAGAGAGAATATCCAAATTACTTACATTTAGTATGCAGATGTTTGTCTCTTCTTTGTGAACAACAATGTGTCAAGCATAATGAATGTTATGAAGATTATTAATTGTTTCCATTTTATCTTTGGTTTGAATGTTTAATCTTAACAAATGCTAACTTGAGATCAATATCTTCTTTTTGGGATCTTGTAATCCACATTGCTAGTAAGAGAGTAGATGGGCTTCATGATCTTCTTAATAGGAATCAAGCCTTAGCGGGCCTTCATGATCTTCTTAATAGGAATCAGGCCTTAGCGGAAAGCTTTGGCATTTTACAAATGAAAGGAATGCTTTGTGGGCCTGGGTGATTAGAAATAGACATGGTTTGGACATTAATGCAAGGGTGGCTGGTTTTTGCATTAGAGAAACTTTTTAAATGCTTGTGAAGTCAATTTTCTCTCTTTTTCCTCTCTACAGGCCTTTTAACAGGTTTAAATTTGGTAAAATGGGAGCTTGATTATATCCTAGGAGAACTATTGATATGGTCTTCAGTCTTTCAAGGATAGATTTCCTAATTTCTATGTCATCTCTGGTATTTACCATGCATTTATCTCCTTTTTTGTACTTCCACTGATCCAAATTCTTTTGCTGATTGGAACCCGCACTTTAAGAAAAATTTGCCTCAGTTTTTGGAGGAAACTCCTTTACTTGTTCAATGCCTTGAGTCATGCATGCCTCAAACCTCTGCATTGAGATGCCATAAGGGTCCTTTTCCTCGAAATTCATGTTCAAATCTTTATCTTCTATGGACAATTCTCCTTCTCCCCTGTATTCTAGTTTTATCTGGATAGCTTCAGGCACTTCTAAAGTGAAGATTCTGGGTGGTCAATGGCCCATAAAAAGCTCAATTATGCGGATATGCTATAAAGGAAGTTGCCTATTCTTATGATCTCCCCTTCTTGGCATCATCTTTTCAGGAAGGAAAATGAAATCGTGGAGCTCATCTTCTGGGATTGCAAGATGGTGAAGAAGCTTTAGGACATATGAGCAGATGCAGCTTTTTGTCGTCTATGGATTACAGATCTCTCTAATCCTTTTTTTTAGTGTTTTGACTAATAGAAAACCTAGACCTTACTGTAAGTGTTTGTTTTTTGCTAATTGTTGATGTGTGTAGGCTGATAGAGACAATTGGATCTCTAAGGATAGTTTTTGTCATAGTGGAAAAGTGTAGGATCATTCTTCATATCTATAATATATGTATATATCTTTATATATTTTTTCTTGGGTTAGTTGCAGCAAGTGATCCTTGGGTTGTAACTTTAGGGATTGGTTGTTCAACTGGAGTGCCATTGTTGAAGCCTGCAATTGTTCCATCAGGAATTCTTGTTACCATGTCCCTTATTTGTTTTAAGTACATTATGTTTCTTGTTAAAAGAAAATATTGATTGAAATTAGGCAAAATATGAATGCCATACTCAAAAAGTCCTTGAGATATATTTCATATTTTTATTTTTGGGCTTAGTAATTATTTTAACTTCTAATTTGAAGACGATTCTTTTAAAGAATAAAAGCCTTTGAAATTGGCTATGAACAAATAAATAAAGTTAAAACGGAATGAACAGGGCGAGAGAATGGAGGTCGACGAACGAAGAAAGATGACAACGACAGACGAAGGAGACTGAAGGAAGACGAGACAGAGGATCAGGATGGAATGAGAAAAGGATCGCGGATCGGAAAATGAATCAACAACGATTCATAACGGACGAGAGGCAAAGAGGAAAAGAACTACAAAAAGAAGGAAGGAGGACACTTTAGTACCATCAGTACGAGAATGGCGGTCGACACCATTATCACTGGCACGAAGAAAGACACTAGGAAAAAGGAAACAAATAGAAGACTATCTGAAAATTGAAGTCATTACCAAGTAGACAACTATGCAGTGAATAGGGGTGTAAACGGGTCGGGTCGGGTGAAAACACCAAAAGTCACCCGACCCGATCTAGTCGGGTGACTTTATTTTCCACCCGATCCGACCCGACCAAATGGCTTAACCTGCCCGACCCGATGTCGGGTCGGGTGGGTTGGGTGAATCGGGTGGGCTACACATTTTTTTTTAGACAAAAAAACCCAATTTTGTTTAAAAGCCCAATATTTTTTTGAAAAAATTCAAATGATATATATAAACCCATTTCTAATAAAATATAAGCCTTATTAATATTTTTAAATTAAACACATTTCAAAAAAAAAAAAAACCATGTTCTAAAAAATAACCCAATAATAACCTGTAATTAACAATACCAGATTAACATATAGTTATAATACCTAATAAAAAAATTTATATTCTAAAAAATAAACTATATTCCAAAAAATAACTTAATAATAAGTTAATAACCTGTAACTAGCAATAACATATTAACATATAATTTACAATGGCCTAATAAAAAAATTCATATTCCCCAAAAAAAAAAAAATCATGTTCTAAAAAATAACCTAATAATAACTTGTAACCTACAATAACATATTAACATATAATTTACAATAACCTAATAAAAAAATTCATATTCCAAAAAAATAACCATATTCCAAAAGATAACCTAATAATAACCTGTATCCAG
>JAJIYU010005969.1:0-21438 GCA_030144865.1 Tinospora cordifolia | reverse complement strand
CTATAGCCCATGTCCAAAAGCACTGAATGGAGACAAACATATTGATCGATTAGACTAAAATGAAAATTACCCGATTAGGGGTATATGTAATATAAATAGCCAATTGGTTTGAGTTAGCCACTAAACCCATAATTAATAGTAGAAATTGATAAGTCAATTATCAAATTGATCAAGTTTATATAAGACATAAATAGTCGATCAGGTAGAGTCAATCAATCTATTTAGATTTTTACATTTACCTGATCGATTCTTTATATTTTTACATTTTTTTTTGTTGTCAACAAAAATTTTCTCTAGGTCATTTGTGTTTGCAACTTTCTTTCTTTCTTTATTATTATTATTATTATTATTATTATTATTATTATTATTATTATTATTGTTATTATTTTGCATATTTTTTAGTAATGGTAAAACAACCTTAGCGATATTGAATGAAAGTAGAACAATTAGGAGTATCGTTGTTAAAAAAAAAAGAAAATTACACATAACGGATAAAATAAAAGGTAGAATTAGATAAAGCTAAATCGGTTCATTCATATTTAAAATTATGAATGGCATGTTGTTTCATTGTCATTACATAAAAACACAAAAAACATGGCTTTAGACTTCGATTACATCGATTAACATTTTGGAAATCTTTTTGCCTCAAGACCAAAAATATAGAACATGATTTTCGTCTTCAATCACATCAAACATGACTCTAATTCTTGATCCTTCATTGTCCTACTGAACACCAAATACATATTTTTAACTCCAACCTTGCCAAACCCAAAACGCTGCCAATTCAGAAATGAAGAATGCTAGGTGTTCATAAAAGATGAAACATCTCATCCATATTTGATAGTTTAGTGCTAGGTGGATGATCACATCATCACTTAAACTAAATGATCCATGTATTGTTCATCCAAACAACCACATCCCCATCATAGTAAGCAACCCCAATGGGCTAGAATGAACCAAAAACTCCATAGTCAAGAAATCCACGATGAAGATCTATAGAGATTGTGGGGAAATTGGCTCTCAAAGTATTGTTACAAATAAAATAGACAAGGCTATTCATAGAGTTTTCAACTCCTTATGGACGATGAGGATCTATTTGATCACACGATATACAAAATGTTTCTAGACACTACAATGAATATTTATACGTCACTAGTGCTTTTTTTTGTGAAGTGTGTTGGAAGTTTTCTTTTTTTTTTTTTTTGGATAAAACCGATTGGTTAAATCCTTAGCAAAAGATCCAATAATCCATATAATAGGAAGCAAAATTGAACATCACAAAAGTGGAATTGATCGGCTTAACCATGAATTGATTGGTGTGAAGACCAAATATATCAATTTGAAAGTGGAACCGATCAGTTCCCATAACATGTTTTCAATATGATTTAATGGCAATCAACTTTTTGCCTACATTTGTTTTTTGATGTGATAAAAATAATTAAATTAGTGTACTTTCATCTCAATCGATGTTAACAACTAGCTAAGTTCACATTATGATACACACATGCAATTTCAATGAAATCTATGAAAAGAAGTAACCTTGACCACGAACAGTATGAATATATCATGATCAATGGAACTATTATACCAAATGTTAACTTTAAAGAGAAATTAAAATCTTCATACATAAAAGATTAATTTCTATTCTCATAATTTCTAATCGTGCAATGAAATAACCAATTATCTCAATTTTAAAACGATCCTCTGCCCGCAAACAGAAAAAACTTATATGATTGTTGAATCTGTAAACACTTTTAAAATCTCAAGTAATATATTGAATAGACAAAAAGGTATATCGATCAGTTGATTAATGTAAAATACACTCAATTAATTTAAATATTAACAATCATGGTAAAGTTTTACCATTTATACTGTGTAGTACATTATATCCCCAATCAATTTTCAGGTTTAAGATGTCACAAGCATGTATGTTGATCAATGTAAATTTATACCATTAAGTTTATAACTTAACTTAATTGATCATTCTATTGGGTTTGATCACAATGTTATATATATATTTTTGGATAACCGATTGCTTTATAGTTTATCGGATCAGGTTTTTTGTTTAGCCATATGTTTTGTGCATGAGAGGTTTTTGCTTTTCAATCCAAATAACCAATCAATATATAATTTCCCATTCATCAGTTCCAAATGGCGATGATATCTTCAATCGGGTTTTGGATTTAATATGTCACGAAGAACAAAGATAATGTTGCACAATCAGGTGTTAAAATTATGCAAAATGTGTCTTCTCAATTAGTGTTTGGTACTTTGCCATTTTGTTTTTTTTTTTTGACAACACCAGTTACAATATTCCAAGGTGGGGGTGGGTTTCAATCCCTGCCCTCTTGTGAGGCAGGGAGATACCATCACCAACTACTCTAAGCAGTTGGGAGGTTGGTAGTTGCCAATTGATGGGAAGATTCTTAGTCCTCTACAAAATATATTTCTTGATGACATGTCGATTGGTGTGTATATATACCAATTGGACTAAATTTTCATCAATCAGTATACCAATTGGTAGATATGGATATTTGATCGGTAGATTGTTTGTCTAATAAGGTTTATATATTCTTGTTCATTTTTTTCAATAATGTTTTCTAGTTTCACTTCTCATAGCATGTTATTGATCAGTTAAATGTTATACCACATCAGTATATAGTTTGTCCGGTTAATGTTCATTTTGTTTAGTACTATCTCTGTAGGCTCACGATTTCTGCTCTCATGCCCTCTTTTTGTGCTCTCGTGCTTTATGTTCAATAATGGTTTTCTATTTACCTTGAGAAACCAATAGACTTGTCTACTACTAATCATATGTAACTAAGGCTTAATGAAAATTTATGGAAATAATTGTTTCCCCTTCTCAAGAATGGAAAAACTAAGAGATCACATCGAATCGGTGCCTATAAAAATAAATATGATCATCCATTTGTCCCTACATAGGCTGGTCATCCATATCCACTGCAACATGTAGAACACACCACCAAGAATAATGCACAAAAACATAAGAGAAATGGAATAAACAATTCCTTCCTAGTCATGAAGCTTGATGCTTTATACTACAATGTTAGGTTCTTCTAGGTTCTTCAAGCTTCTTCTAGCTTCTTATCAATTGTCTTCTCGATTTTCAGTTTTCTAGGTTCTTCGTGATTCTTCTAGGTTCTCCTTCGCCAAAGAGCTTGTATCATCTTCTTCACAGTTTAGTTGATGATTCATTAAGTTAAATTCCTTTTCACTTGGAGGTTTATGAAGTTTAATTCATCTTCTTTCCTTTTTTGTTTGTCTCTCTTTTTTTTTAATGTATTGACAACAAATGAAATCATGTGGCTAAAATTTTTAGTTTAAATAAAAATATTTGGGTTTATTTATGTCCATCGTTTACTTTTTAATAGTCAAACTTAAGTATGTTCTACTTTCGATCAATATCCCCTAAATATTTTTGCAATTAATGAAAATTTGAGAAAAAAAGAGAAGGAAATAGTTTTTGATGCAAAAATTGACCAACTGAAATTAGGGATGAGCAGAAATGAGAACACCACTAGGAATTTGAAGAAAAGCTAAGAAAAAACCTCTTTATTAATGAGAAATTTCAAGTACAAAGTGTTTGTGGAAAATTGGAGTGAGATGCTTTTGTTCACAATCGCAGTTGGTATATATTGATTTAGAGGGGGTATGAGATAAGGAAAATCCTTGATATGGGGCATCTAAGATCTTCCTTACCTTGGAAATTCCAAGAATTTACTCGCACTTTCCATGATAAGATAATTTGCTGTTGTAGGTTAAGATTGTGGAGTGAATAAAGATTTCCTTATTTGATGGTGAGCTTAGCTCGACCAGTAGGCTCGATTCAACTGTGGTGTTGGCCAATCTTCGACCATGCTAACAACGTCTAATCCTACTACGGCTAGCTTAGGTTAACCTAAGGTTTTCACCACTATTTTGATTGGTTGGGCAAGCTTCATGCATTTTCTCAAATTTCGTTCCATCTCCTCGACTTCGGCAAAATTACCTCTACTTAGCTCTATTCTTTGTTTCCCTCAACCAAATCTAGCTAAGGTGTTTTAATGCATTTGTCCAAATTTTGTACACGACTACTTACCTGATCAGCTTGGCCTCGTGGTTCAACCTTTATTTAGCTCGGACATGGGTTATGACTTTGTTTTGCTCTACTCGACTTGATCCACACTTCAGGCATCGTTTGACCAAGCTAATACCATGTGAGTTCTCAAGTTTTGCCCCGTGCATTTGTCCTTGTTGTATAACCTAAACTCAATGTTCTCATTGGATACTTCTTATTAAGATTGAGCTTGCACTATGTGTTTTCCTAGGTTTTTTGTGTGATAACTACTCTACTTAAACCATCTTTTGCATCATTTTTGCTCGGCTTGACCTTAATTTACCTAAGTGAATGAGCAAACGATGTAACATTTACTACAAGCCTATGTTCTTATCTTTGCTAGGGCATAACCTTAACTGCTCATTGATATGCCTTAGGATTCATGATGAAGGCCATTTAATCGCAACCCTTGATCAGCCTTGAGATTCATAGATCATGCATTATGTGGTAGTTATGTAATAACCTTGCATCTGCCTTCATCCTACTTGCGCATCAATTCCTCTAGATATAACCCAAGGATCAAATAACTTAGATGAGGTGGCTATTCCTATAAAAAAAAACCTTAAGTTAATCATTTTTCACCAAGTTCCAGGGTAAGAATTTTTACATTTCCCAACTCGATTTTTTCCTTATTCAATTTCCTTTCTTCTTTATTCTTTTGCTTAGTAATTTTCCTTTCATCTCATCTTCTCCTTCCATTGGTTTTCTGTAAAAAAAATTTTGAGGAAATTCTGGCTTGCTCTTCAAGGAGCGAGTCTGACATATAAACCAAGCTAGCACCTTGTTGTGAAATCATTACTGAGTCCAAGTGTTCAACTCCTCATCTAAAGAATGATAGCTCGGACGAGGTTACCAAGACCTTTGTGCGCCAATATCCTTGACTTGGCAGTCGAACTAATATCATAGAGGAGAGCCAATCCCTTCACCCACACACTCCTCAAGCAATTTTGGCCATTCATTTGTCCAAAAGAATTTCCTAAACCTTTTGTGGTCCGAGTTGAGCACATGCCACCCCATAGCTACATTGCCAAACTTTCATCTATCTTTCTGCTGAGATGGTGGACGAGTTCATAGATGAAGAGTTTTCTAATGACTCCTACCCATCTTCCATCACCCTTGATAACTTAAAATTCATTAGGAGGAAACTTGAAATTTCAAATTGTATAAAAATGAGAACTACTAAAGAGGGGGATAGATTGAGCCAACCTAGGGATGGTGTGGTGGCATGTTTTGTTCGCATTTTAAATTATGAAGTAAAATCTCTCTTCCACGTGTCATCTACAACATTCTCTATCGCATTAGCCTAGCCCTAAGTTAGCTCAATCTAAATGTCTGGCAATCAATTTTGGGTTTTATGTTTTCCTTATTGGAAAACGGTTGGCTATAGTTCTCATATGAAGATTTTCACTCTAGCTACCACGTCAAACTCCACCCCAACTCATCTAAGTGGTATTATGCCAAGAATTTCAAGATATCTAAACAAATGGGGTCCCTTATAACGAAGATCCCTATTTTCCAATAAAGGATGAAACAGTGGGTGCTTTTTCGTTTTGGGGGCCTGGGCTAATGTACTTGGGGTTTCGACCAAGTTCAAATACCCAGGTACTAAGCCGAGTATAATTGTGTAGCTAATACTATCCTTTCTAAGTTAACTAACCAGGTTCTCTAACTAAAATGTTGCAACAAGAAGAGTTGGTAGACCTTAGCCAAATCATGGAGATCTGCCAAGCCCCTCCTCGACAAAGGGACTAGAGGGTAGCGTTAACCCTCTACCGCTTATGTTAAGTTGGTCTAATACAAGTTCTTACTCTCTTCTTTGGTATAGGTTCCTAAAAAGCTACATGATTTGGGGTGCATTCTTTCTTGTTTTAGAGCTAGGTTATTTTGTTTGTGCAGGTTTCTTGACCCTAGCAAAAGATGAGGATATGTCTTCAAGCAAAAAAATTAAGCAAACAAAGATTTGACATCTTCAAGTTTAAGACCTGGGAAAATGCCCAAGGGTCGTCTAAAGTTGTTTGGTCATCAACCAAGCCCTCAGCTTGGACAAAGAGGTCAACCCAAGAAGCAGCTCATCCACATCTGCTGTTCTAGTTGTCGATCTTGCCATAGAGGCCTGAAGGAAAGGCAAGGTGAAGGCCTCTGCCTCCTAGCCTCCTATTGCTCGGCTTGGGAAGAGCCTATAGGACATGAGTCATCTTGTCTTTAAAGTGGATGGCAGAGACATGTAATCTTGAGCTTTCACATCGCCAAAAGGAATTATGGAATAACTTATTAAAATGGATATAATTGCTATCGATGGTCCGATACCGAATTAACGAATATCTGCTCAAACGTTCAAACAAGGTAGGGATGTGCATGCCTAGGACAATTGCTCTGTGGCATACGTCAAATGCGCTGAGGTAAGATACTTTCCTGCTTGATGTCTTTCCATTTTCCCTTTTTTCTTTTTCCTCTTTTTTTCATGTACTTAAATGATTTGAATCTCTTCATAAGTTGCATACCAATCCTTATTGGCTTTCCAAAAAGTCAATAAGAACTCAAACTCTTACCATGCTGAGAAGAAACGGGCAAAGAAGTAAGTCTTGAAGTTGTGCGGGGAGGTAGCCTGCATAGATTTTGACCTCATCATGGTTATGACCAGGTTGAGGATATCAAAGGAAGAGAATAAAGAGTTGAAGTTGATTAACTCCTCCCTCCAAACTAAGATCCTAGTATTTGAGCAATGCGAAGTGGATAAGTTCAAAGCATCTGAGGCATTCACATCTTTATTGCATGACAAGTAAAAGCTAGGACAATGCCACATGAGGATGGACTTTAGCAAGTATGTCAAAGGCATTGTGGATATGGATGCCTTCAATAACTTTATGGTGGTGCAGGGTAACGATGAAGAGACCGGTTCGTAACCTAGGGTCGAGGTTGGGAATGACACAACAACAAAGGAAACAAGGGCAACGAAAGTAGCGATGGTGGAGGCAAAACACATCAAAAGGAGAGGAAGTTGTAGTGCTTGACTTTGAGGTCAAGGATGAGCACTAGCTCCCTTTCTTCTTCATGGATTTATTGGCATATTCATCCAATCTCTTGCTTTTTCATAATGATTCATTCTTGCTCTTTTCCTTTGCTTCTTTTTTTATAATGAAAAAATGTACCTTTACAAGACATGAAGATTTCTTTTTTCAGATCGTCGTCTCATTCTTTTTCTTTTGTGTTTACCTTATACTTCTTATTTTTTTAATAAGTTCAAGCAAGGGCTCATTGACCTAGAAAATTTTCAACTATGAGCCTGTTTTTCCTAAAGTCAAGGTAGGGGCTCGTAAACTTAGAAATTTTCTATCTTTCAATCTAGCTTGGTTTTTGTTGGGGTCATAAGCTAGGTCATGACATGGTATGAGCTACCTCTATAAGCTTGAGTTCCCAGGGGCAAACCTTGGGAGACACCGTGGACTTGAAAAATATTTTTGGAATATGGGCTAGATCATCTCGTAGGCTCCTTAAGTCCCTTGCCCTTTAGGCCAAGTTGTTTTATGGACTTATAAAGATTTTCATTTTCATTGCTCAAGCATGATCATCCACGAGAGTTCTAGCATGTAAGTGGTTCTCTACTATTGCCAAATCTAACATGATGCTTGGGACTAAAAAAATTTTAGGACATAAGGTTTATAAACCTCCAACTCGTTATAAGGCCAAGTTGGCACTTGGGACTTACGAGCTTTTAGAACATAAATGTAACACCCCGCCTCCCCCCTATGGCCCAACTGGTTCCAGTTTTGGAGAGCACAGTTACCATGATGCCCTCGAACCCAAATAGTCATAGTTAGCACGTTAAAGTATGTGCCAATCATCGATTATCACAGCCACCTGAGAGTCAAGACATCATTTTTTTTTCTCTTTTCTATCTCTTCCCTTTTTTCTTGTAATACCCTGAATTCTCTATACTCAATTAAATGAAATTTATCATCAATTTAGTAAAATTGAGTGCAAAATGAAATCAAGTTCATTCCAAGGCTAAATTTAGCAGGTTCCAAAACTTTCATTTAGTGACCTTTAGCGACCTAGAATAACTTGAACTGAAATAAGGTGACATGAACCAACTAATGGGACAACATGTCCAAAATTAGAATAATTGGTTAAGGTTAGGGTTTTCATTTGCCAAACACCCTTTAGGGGGTCCATATTAGGAAAGAATTTGCATTTGGGGGTACTTCGGGGAATCGAAATGACCTAAAACGAAATGGAATGACATGAACTAACAAAATGAATGACAAATCCAAAAATCAAAACAATTAGACAAGATTTGGATTTTCATTTGCCTAATAATCTCAGTGGGTCTTAAATAAGAATTTTTTTTTAAGGAAAATCACCTTGGGCCAAACCATACCTTAAAATGTGCATTAGGTTTATGTGATTCCAAAACTATAGGTTATAAATTATAATTCTTTGTAAATAAGGAGATATTAATCTTTTTGAACCCATAAAGTCATGGCCACCCCTAATATTTGCAAGGCACATGGGTGGAACACCATTATCATGTGCACCCTACCCTACCCAAAGCTCCATGGGATATGTCCATCATTTGAATTCATGAAAAGTGATCCCATATGCCATACAACTGATCATGTATGCCCAGAGCTACCCAAGGAATGAGACGTCACATAGGAATTGGAAAATCCAAGAAAAGTGATTCCATGTACACCATACTTGATCATGTATACCATGCCTCATTTGTGCTAAATTGGCCCACATGTGTGTGTGTGTGTGTGTGTGCACACATGTGAACAACCCAAATTAGAAGGGTTTGAATTCTGAAACATACACCCAAAAACCCTAGCAGTCCCATGCACATAAGCCAAGAAAACCAAAATAGAAACTTATTTTCTCCCCTTTTGGCGACAACTCATGGGTGTACACTAAAGGGTGCACCATACTTGGAGTTTGAATTATTTAGTGAGTTTCCTTAAGCTTAGATTTGCATATTTAATCATGATATGGTGTCCTCCAAGTTTGATTCCATGCTCCCTTGCTCACATGACGTCTAAGATTGAAAATGGGAAGGTTTCCAATTAACTAATGAATGACACCCGAGCTTGAGAAGATAGGAAAGATTCTTGCTAAACTAGATTAAAAACTTGCTATGCTCATTAGATCACATCCCAAGTGATAACGCAAGTGTTTAAGATCTGAATTGTGTTCATACACAAATAGGAAGGCACAAGAGAGTTAAATGTGGACCCACATCAAGAATAGAAAACCCTAATGCACACTTACTTATTCAAGCCTAGTCGTCCCCTTTTAGATTGGAAACTTGCCCAACTTTGTGAGCTACCCAAGCAGCCCAAATCTTCCCCCTTGTGTTCATGAACACCCATAAATAATCCCTCTTTCTCACGTTCATCTCATCCTAAAGCAAAGAGTTGATGCTTCCCTCTTTGCTTGTTTTTGCCCCCTTCTTGGCACCTCTTCTCACTTCTCTTTTTTTTTGTGCTCATAAGTGAGAAGCTTCAATTTTAGTATTATAGTGAGTTGATTTGAGTGATATTGTTGGTGTTTGAAAGTGCTAAGACATTGGGAACCCTTGCTAAATTTGCGAGAACAACTATTAAGGTGGAGGAGATTTCTTAAACTTCTACTTTGCTCTTTCAAATTTTTAGTATGTTCATGCTTGTTTGAATTCTAGTTTTAGCATGTTTTATTTTAGTTTCAGCATGTTCAATCATATATTAATTTTAGTTTAGCATCTGTTTATGTTTTAATCACTCATGAGAGCATGTCATGCTTGGAATCCATGTTTAGGATTTAATTCAATGTTTCAAGCATGTTATATAATGTTTCCATGTTTTCTTGCTTGTTTAAAATTTTGAAATTTACATTTTGAATTTTTTTTTATGATTATTTGATCTTAAATATAAGAAATTAAAGATATGAACTACGTATTGTCATAGTGACCCCTATAGTTGCTATGAGTGTTCATAACACATGCTTGAAGTGTGTGGTAGTGGCATTCAATAGAAAGTGACAAAGAAATATGTCTCCACCCTAAAGAGGGGTATCTAAATTAAGAACATCAAGAGAGTAGAACCCCTTTCAGTCTTAACATCAGCCATAACCAAAAAGTTGTGTGAATCATTTAATATATGAAAGTGTTTGAATTTGGATGTGTTTTTGATTTGAAATAGTAACTTAATTGTTTAATGAATGATCCACTGGGCTATGTGCTCACCCCTTCCTTCTATTTTTCAAAAAATTAAATTACATGAAGACTACGAATTTTTGAAAGTTTATTTCTAGAAAGTTTATATTGTGAAGGCACAGTGCCCCAAATTTTGAATTAAAGACTTCCGCTGAATTTTACTTTTGAATTTTAGAGTTATGTACTCAATCTTTGGATTTGATTCAAGAATGTAATCTTTTTCATTTTATTTGAATAAATAAAGATTTGAGGTTTTTCTTTATTCACTTGCATTATCTTGTTGAATATTAAACTCAGTGGAAATGTATTTATGAGTATTTCAATAAGTGTTAGAATAAAAGAATTGAGATGCAAGTTGTGTACTTGTAAATGTAGCATAGGACCAAACCCGCCTTGTGGTTGAACTTAAACCTGTCTCTTGGGGGTTGGGGTGTTACATTTCTGTCCCAACTCTATGAGATATCCTGATCATAATAACTTATACATATTTCATAAAAATACCTTGAAACCTTTTTGATAAAATAAATCAATATCATTATTTGAAAATCAATTTCAATATTCAATGGGTACAAGGACATCCAAGTTTATTCAATGAAATAACTTTGAAACTAACAGGGGGAAAACTGGGGCCAACATGTCTGACTTAAAATAAAACTATGAAACCAGTAAATTCTGAAAACAAATAACTAAGGTAAATTCCAACTTGTTCATGCAGCCTCTGATCATTGGTTTCCTAGAATGTTAAAAAAGAAGGGTTGAGCTCAAAGAGGCAATGGATCATCTCAAATATTTAAACCATTATTTTAATCAGTTAAAATACATATGTCAAACACTTTCATAGATTAGGTGATTCAATCAGTTGGTTGTTTCTTAGTTGACGTTAAGACCAAAAGGAACCACCTTAATGTTCCAATGGAGTGAGGTCAATCCAAACACTCAATCCCTTCATCTATAAATTGGGGCCAATCCAAACGCCTAGTTCACTAATCAAGGAAGTGGGATCAATCCAAATGCCTAGTTCCAAATCAAGAAATGAAATAACCTACCAGTCGGGTCTAGGTTGTAACACTCACGATGAAATCCATCATCGCGTCAGTATATGGTTATCATCTTTATTAATCTGTCTTTAATGGCAAAACATATCATAGCAATCAAATAATAAATTGGAAAATAACATGTGAACATGGTAAACATCATTCTATCTTGATCATAGGCCTGTTATTTGATCATTCATAAAGCATAGATAATGATATCCTGCACATCATTGAATCATGCATCAACATCCATTCATCATACAACTCTAAGCATGCATATTGAAAGCATAATACGTACATTCAGTTCAAAACATAGTCCTAGACCACAAGCATACAAGCATACATTATTTGATCAAGATAATATTTCAAAATCAAGAAATCATATCCACCTTATGCACAATTCCTCCTAGTCCTTGTGGTGTTATTCCAAGATTTTTTGAACCTTCAACCTTCAAGATTAGGATTAAATTCGTTATTCGTAGTGATTCATGAGTTTCTAAGACCTTTACACCATACTCTAATGATTCATTTTCTTATATTGCATATAATGTGCAAGGTTATCATGTTAGATGAGTCTTACTAGTCTTGCTTCTATGTACTACAGTAGAAGAATCGAATATCGTAGTAATCAGAATACACAGGTGAGAAATGAGAAGTGCAGATACACTACTGTAGTAACCAAAGGGAATCACTAAAACAAAGTCACATTACTGCAATACTTTACTGCAGTAACCAAAGAAAATTATAGAAAATGAACATATTACCATGGTAGGCTACGCGGTAACCAGAGTGACTTCCAAAAAATAGTGAAGGAGATGAGTGCAGTACTATGGGAACATTGATCAGTACTACAGTAATCAATATGAAAAGCTGACTTTCATGCATGTTTCTCCCGTCCTTTGTTCTTCTATGTCCTTGCCATCCTAAAATTCTAGACCAAGAAACTGCATTGAGACTTAGATAGAGTCATTGTACATTCCTTGATTTGTTGAATCCTTTACTTGCTCCAAAGAACATCTAGAAGTAGGGTATATGCCTAAAACTTGCTACTAGTATGTAGTATTCTAGCTTTTCCTTCTTTCTACCACTATGGTTGTTGAGTGGGATGGCTACAGAGTGAAACAGTGTCAAAAAGATGGCTAGGAGAGCAATAAGAGAAAGGACTCGTGCTTGAATGAGTGTTGAGAATGGGGTGTTCATGCTGGGTTTATATAGAGTTCAATTATGGTATTGTTTCCTTGATAAACATTTTTCCTAAACTCTTTTCTTTTCTATTTTGCTAATTTCCTACGCACAAATATTTGTAAGTGATAGTTTTAGCAATAACCAACGTGTTTGAAAACTTTACATAATCATTTTGCACAAGTTTTTTCATATTACTGTGGTAACCAGAACACAGTGTTTTTATTGGTCTTTCTAGGAAAATCACGTATTACTGCGGTAGTGTATTTCATTACCGCAGTAACTAGTGGAATATCTTTGCACAAAATCCTGTGTTTTGTTATGGTTTACTCACTCCTTCATACATTTGATTGTACTTGTTTTACAACAATATTTCCACGACTTTCTCAAAGTTTATATTATTTTAATTATTTATTTATTTTACAATAAATTTGTCACAAATCCCTTTATCATCCCAAGGCCATGCTAGTATGTGGGACTTTCCATGGAGACCCTACTTATCTCAAGGCGGATTTGGTAATTGGGGCTTGGAAAACTTTTTAGGTTTCAACCATGACTAAACTTGATCAGGGTTTATATAGTATTTTAGGCTTTTTCTAGGTCTTCGTGTGACCTTACTAATGATAATTTGAGCAAATGATTCTACTTAGACCCTAGGATAAACTAATTCTTTGTGAGACCTTCTTCCTAGCAATAATCCAAGGAAATGATTTTGCTTAGACCTTAGGATACTTTTGGTCTTCTTGAGACTTTCTTCCCAACAATAATCTAAGCAAATGATTCTACTAAGACCCTGGGGTATTATAGGTTTTCTTGAGACGTTCTTCCTAACAATGATTCGAGCAGATGATTTTGCTCAGACCTTAGGATATTTTAAGTCTTCTTGGGACCTTCTTCCTAATGATAATGCATGCAGATGATTATGCTCAAACCCTAAAATACTCTAGGTCTTCTCAGTCTTGGATGCTCAATAGGACATTCTCTCAAGACACATTCAACGGTGACCAATTGGTGTAAATCATGTGTGTAGACTTGCTCTTCTTTTTACGTCAGCCAGCCTCACGTCTTCTTCGTACCCGATCAGCTTGCTTCCAGTCATCCTTCTTTTTTGGTCTCCTTCTTGAAGATACATTCTCTTACTTTTTGGCTTTTGTTTGCTCATCCACCTTAACATACTTCTCTACTCTATCAAGTAGAACCAAATAAGTGTTGGCTTTCTTCTTAGCTAATAAATAGTACAACTTACCAAGTCGTAGGCCAAATTGGAAAGTTGTTAGTCGTTTTCTCATTGCAATCATTGACCTTTACTTTTGTTGTCTCGAATCTATTCTTGAACTTAATGAGGGATTCTCCGACCTTTTATCACAAAGTTAAGAGGCTATCAACTTTTTTCCACTGCTCCCTCATCCCTTGGAGCTGCACCATAAATTTTTGTGCTAGTTCACAGAATAAGGAGATAAAACTAAGGGTTAGGTTCCAAAACCATTTCTGTGTGGGCTAAGCTAAGGCAATATAGAACCCTTTGCACATGGTTGTATCATCATTGTTCTTGAAGGACATCTAAACCCAGTAGTTCTATATGCGCTCCCTTGGCCCCGACGTGCCTTCATAAACTTTTTCATTATATGTCCTCACGTCCTTTGGAGGAGCTCAGCTCTCTATCTCCCACATGAAGACGGGTGATAGACCTATGCACTCATTTCGTGGATAAGTTGTGTGAATATGAGAAGGTCATGGAGGACCACTCTAATACGAGTGAAATCATGGTCTTCCTGGGGATAGTTCGCAACAGCGTGAACAGGCTAACCTCTGATTCCAACATCCTCAGATACCGCAAGTGGTCAGGTGGACACGACAATGACTCTACATTTTGTTTCTTCTTTTTGTTTAACACATTCTGAAGGTCATATGAGGGTAGTTCCTTTGACACATCTTAGACAGACTATGTTGACTTCACTTGTTGAAGCTTAAAACATGCACCCTAGCTTTTGGAAAGTCATCAACCTCCTACCTTGGTCAAGTTTTGTAGTATATGAGGTTAGTATAGTTGTCTTTGCAAGACGACGGTAGGTAACACGGCATGTAAGGTCTACCGCTACTCCATCATGACATAGAATATCCTCCCCATAGTATTTATTAATGCATTAATCCTCACGGATATCTGAGTAGATTTTTTTCTTCCTAGTTGGAGATCTTTCACGCATGGACAAGGCGCTTTCGGTAATGCCACCATCTCTTCAACCTTAGGTATGTCGATGATGTAAAAGCTCATTTCTATCATTAATGATGAATGGGGAAAGCTTGTTCAAACTCATCTGCATAGACGACACTAATTGTTGATGCAAAATTAACTAATTGAGATTGGGGATGAGTAGAAATGAGAACCACACCAGGAATTTGAGAGAAAAGCTAAGAAAAAGCTATTTTTATTAATGAAGAATTTTGAGTAGAAATTGTTTATAGAAAATTGAATTGAGATGCCCTTATTCACAATCAAGGTTGGTATATATAGATTTAGAGCATGTATGGGATAAGGAAAATCCTAGATATATGGGATCTGAGGTTTTTCTTATCTTGGAAATTCAAATAATTTACTTGTACTTTCCATGTTGAGATAATTTGCAAATTTGTAGGCAAAGATCACAAATCAAACAAAGTTTTTCTTATTTAGTGGTGAGCTTAATTTGGCTAGTAGGCTCGGCTCGGCCATGGTATTGGCCCATCTTTGACTAGGCACATGGTGTCTAATCCCACTACATGCCAACTTGGCTTGGCTTAAAGTTCAAACCACTACTTTGTTTAGTTGGGTTAGTATCATGCAATTTTTCATATTTCACTTAGTGTACTCAACCTTATTAGAATTAGATCAACTTGACTCGACTCAATCTTCCCCTTGACAAAATCCAATTGAGTTGGCATCATGTGTTTCTCTAAAATTTTTGTGTGACGACTTTCCCGCTCAACCTAGCCCCATGCTTCAACCTCCATTTGGCTTGAATGTTGGTCATGACTTTGGTCTACTCTTCTTGGCTTGGCCCACACTTCAAGCATCATTCGACCAAGCTAACAACTTGAGATTTTCCAAGTTTTGCCTCCCATGTTCGGCTTTGGTGGATGACCTAGGCTCAATGTTCTCGTTGGACACACTAATTCAGACCGAGCTGGCGATATGCATTTTCCTGAGTTTTGTGTATGATAACTACCCTACCCAAACCATGCTTCAAATCATTTTCACTCGGTTCAACCTTTCCTAAGGTGGATGAATAGAGAGTGTAACGACAACCAACATAAAGAACATATATCCCAAAAAATTGAGAAAAAAATTTGTTGATAAAAACAAAAAATGGCTAAAAAAAAGATTAGTGTCTAGTTTAACCAATTGGAATTTTTCTTTTCAATTGGTCTATTCATGATTGGTTTTTTGTTTTTTGGTATATGGAAACCTGATCATTATATATAGTATATACCATTATGGTACATAGTTTCTCCAATAAGAATTCTTATGAACTGATTGTTTTGTGCGTGAAAGTTCTTTTTGCTTATCGATTTGGATAACCAATTGGTGTAGCATTTAACCATGTCGTAGTTAAGTTTACTTTCATTTAGAGTGGCTCATATTACATTTGTCTCATTTCACCAATTGATAAACCTAAATACAATAATGGTATTTACTATATGACATAATTGCGTGTCTCCATGCTTCGTATGGGCTAAGGGCAAAATGATCATATACACAACACTCGAGGAGGGTTACAACAAAATTTAACACGTAAGTTGATGTGATCAAAACCTCTATGCTAATTTTTAAAACCCTAAGACCTCTACTCTAATTTCAAAAAAATGTCAGGATGTAATCTCTAAAAATTTCTTATTACTATGAATATATTAAATGTCTCCATTTGAATAAATATGTAACCCTTCTAATTTAATTGTTTATAACTCTAATTATCCCATAATGTTAAAATTAAGGAGATGAACTAAATGTTTTAATTATATTCATTATAATTAATGTAACCCACTATACCAAAAAATTTATATAAAGGGGTCTTGTATCTCATAAAATTCATCAACAAATAAAATAAATCTATTTAGAATTTATTTTCTCTCTAGTGTTCTTACGTAGTTTATTCTTATCTCTTGAGATTTTCTTGCATTTTTCAATTAGTTCTAGTTATATTTATAACATGTTATCAGCAAAATCAAACTCTTCCTCAAAAACCTTGAAAGATGGATATCTTTTATATATGTGAGTGATTTAATATGAATTATAATGTCATTGACTAAGAAAGTATGCTCTATAGTTGCATCTTATACGTTTTTCTACATTAAAAATCAGAAGTCAAAATGTCACAGATAAATAATTTATTTGATACATTATCAATTATGTATGCTCTATTCTTGATTTTTTATAATTCAAATAGTACTATACGTTTGGATTGATAGTAGATAAGTCTTGTCCCTAATAAAGTTAAACATTGAAAGGGCAAGGGTCATTCTATCCTAGGAGGTCAGTTATTTAAAAAGACTATATCTCACTGGTCTTTCCTGTAGGTTGTCCTACTAACTCATACAAGTTCTATATTTTGATAAAATAAAAATCAATTATGTAAACATATAAGTTTAAAGTTTTATATTTTTATTGGCCACGTTAGTGATATACTTTTAATTTGAATATAAAATATTATTCTTAGTGTTATTTACTAATCATGCATATATTATTTCTTATTATTATTCAATTGCAATTATATATGTGTTGTTATTTGTAAATTATATAGAGAGAGGTTAAAAGTATAGATATTTAATATAGCGAAAAAATGGTAAATATATATCTATCTTATTAATGTTATGAAAAAAGAATGATCCTTACAAATACAAATATTAAACTATTCCCTTTGGTGCATGAGCAAAATAAAAATTATTTTAATGAAAAAAAAAATTTCTGTCTAAGTGATATTGCACATTGCTTGAAATGAATATTAAGTTCATTAATAATTATTAAAATGGGTGTGTACATAATCACTACAATATACAAGAAAAAAATATGATAGTAGTTAAGGAAAAAATAATCATCAATATCATGGTAGTCATAGTTTTTGAACAATAATTAATATTATGTATAAGGCATAAATTATGTATATATATATATATATAGGAGATTGTTTATCTAAATTAAAAAGTATTTTGGTGATTTTAATTTTTTTTTAAACATTAAGCTCATTTAGCTTATTACAATATTTTGTTAATATTTCAACCTACACGAGAAAAACCTGTAAAGTGTCTGAAATATTCTTTTAGATATTTTGATTCATATGAATAAAAGAAAACTTTGTGACAAAAGTATTTATAGCTTGAAACTATACCAAAAAAAAAAAAGATTCAGTCAAAATCTTATTATTTTATTTAATTATAAAAATATTATAGTTGATTACACCTAAAATTGTAGTACTAATTAAACACAAGAAATATGATATTTGATTTCATATATTAAAATAACAAAACTTGAAAAAAAAAACATAGCCTGAAGCTATACAATTAGAATAATATTTCATAGCTTAAAATTATTAGAAAAATAATATTTCAATTATTGGTTATTAAAAAGAGTCTTGTTAGTGAGATTTTTAAACATGAAATTATTAAAAAGAAAATTTATTAAGACAAAAGCTATGAATTTAATAAAATTATAACTAGCCAAAAACTATTAAAATATGTTAGAATGTCAAAGTTATAATGCTTTATATGCAACTATATTAAGTTTTGACTATAAACCCATATATATAAATGTGGATTTATAAATTAGCTTGAAGCTAATTAAGAGTTAGTTTATTGGTAATAGAACATCTCAGAAATTTTTATTTAACCATTTTTAAATAAAAATACTTGATTATTAATTAATGTCAACTTTGACATAAACATTTCATTTTATAATTTTAATATTTAATGTCATTATTAGACATTTATCTATTGTCTCAAATTAATTTTATGAATATTTCATGATAAACATTATTATGAAATTCATCATAGTTTGCACATAAAATTGCAATATTACCTAATCAATTAAACTTAAAGTTTATTTTGATTATATGATGAATCATGTAATATTTAAATATTAAAGTATATTAAAATAGTATTTATATTAAAGGAAAAATATTATTGACTTAGAATATTTTCTCGAAGTAATATTAAAATATTGAAATGTTACTGGGAAAAAAATTATATTTAGATTTTTGTTCTTTATGTAACAGAATGATAATTGAGATTATTTTTAGAATCATAATTATAGTTATAGTTGTTGATAACCTAGTTATAATCGTTTCTATTCTCCTTAAGGGGAATAATGTCATTATTGCAACACATAAAATTAGAGACTATGAAATGTTTACATTATGTGTCAAATAAATTAATATTGGCTGGATACAGATAGTATCACCATATGATTGATCAATGTTTCAATAAAAATATATTGAGTTGAAAAGTACTAATGGCCCTTGAATAGCAACTAGTCTATTAACAAATGCGGCATATTTATGGTGAAAAAAAAGTGTTATATGTTGCTAAAATCGTCTTACAAGAGCAATTAGTGAATTGATAAATAATTGTTATTGAAAAGTAACTTACAGATTGGTAAATAAGTTACTTTAAAGAACAATTACTTTTTCTCTTGGTTCATTATGTTGAAAACTGAGGTCAATTGAAATATATTGCGATGGAAAGTAAAAAGTTCTTTGACACAAATATATTTATAGTTTGGCATAATTAGCCAAACTTATTTTGGAATCTCAATATAATGCTTCTATAATGGCATGATTCCGTGAAATAATTTTTTTGTAATTAAGGGGAGAAAACCCAATTTTGAAATAATGACATATAAAATTATCAATCTAATATGAGGCTATGTAAACATAAATCTCAAAAGAGAAGTTGAAAATTAATTGATAGTTCATAAGATCAATCGTGTGTAAATATAAACCAGTTAACTAATGCACAAGTTATTTGTAAAAATTTGACACACCTGAAATGTGGTCGACCAGTCAAATGAAAATTCAAATTATATGTCTCATGAATTAAGAATAAAATATTCCATGGAATGAAATAAATTTGAGACATGAGTATCTCGAGGCATAAATATCTCACAAAGAGGTTAATCAAAAAATTTGACATTGTCTAAAGAGAGTATATTTGATATAAATGTCTAATAAAAGGACATAAGTATGCCTCACTATTGGTGCCCCTTCCCTAGGCCAAAGGGCGACCCGATTGACATAATGGCCTAATGAACTCACTCACTATATCAAGTTCACCCAACCACTGTTAATCCTCTCTAACTTCAACAACAAGTGATATCAAAATAATTAAAAAACTCAATAGCAAAAGTAAGCAAACATACAAGGAGTAATTATCGTATTACATATTGCCTTGTTCAAGATACACATTTAACCATATATACACACACAAGAATGACCAACCTCAAACAAAAAGACCAAAAAAGGAAAAATGTGACGTTGAGGAACTAGGCAATCACCATGCCTTTTCATTTATCAGCCGCCTAAGAACATGAAATATTATTAGAGTAGTGAGCCTAAAAGTCAACATGGCTCAGTGAGTAGTAAAACCAGAATGTTACTTATAACCAACATTCTCAAAATAGTGTATGTATGCATGAGCAGTACAATGATGCAGTGCTTGAATGCGTGTCATAGTATAAAAGTAGTTATAAATAGCGCAACAGTTATAGAAAAACATCTCAAATACATGATGCTCAAAAACAGTATCAAAACTAGGATTCAAATCATCAAATCTAACCTTATGGTCATCGCTTGAGTGGGTCATGAGTCAAGCGTATTGACCACTCAAGCAAGTCATAAACTAGGTGTATTCCTTGAATCCCTAACCCCATGCTCGGTCCTCGAGTTTTGTACTAGAGCGGGTGTGAGGCTAAGCGCACTGATCATATGTCCTAACCCCGACGCTCGACCCTTGAGTCTAATCCCAATCACATCGTGTACCCTGACCCCGATGCTTGGACCTCGTGCCTATGGTCTCATTATCAGTGTACATCTACACATTTCAAAATCAATCCGATGTATCTCAATCTCACAAAACCACTTAAACCATGTCATTTCACACAAATTTTATGCAAGGAACACAAGTTATGAAAAACACCTGCATCAAACTACTTACCTCAAATCTCGTGCACTAATGTCTCATCGACAAATGGCTTAGTCCCGCGATGTATACTCGAATCTGCATTGTTTAAACTCAAATTCAATTCTTTTTAGAATGTGGCTTAATCTCTTGTTCTACTGTCCCTAATTGGTCTCGATCAACCCAAATTCGAATCGGTCAATCGGTCAAACTTGGTCAACGGGTCAAAATTGGTCAATATGATCAATTTTGGTCACCTTTTGTCAATTTGGGTCAAATTAGGTCAAAATTGGGCCAATTGGACAAAAATCTCCAAATTCCAACACTTAGCCAAAATTCAAACTTTTTGTTCTCTTTACGCAGTAAATTTGTCAATTTTTTTGCGATCAATCCATATGTCAAATTTGTGCAAAACTTTTCAAATTTTATCTACACCTCCTAAATACTCACCAAAATTTTAGATTCTGATTTTTGGACATATTTGCTATGGGTGCTACGTGTGGTAATAGGGACTATAAAATCTCTTTTCCTATCTGATGGGCAGTCAGTTCGTACATCCGTTGACCCCCTTATCCAATTCAGATTGGGACAAAATTTGGCACACATATTCTTGACATATCCAGTGACCACTCCACCAAAGTACAGCTCAAAATACCCATTTTTAGTGAGTCAATTCCTCTCCTACATTTTCTGCTATGTAACATATTTTACGCTGTTCAAGTTTCCTATGGGTTTCAAGTGCCTAACTATCTCTATTACACCATTGATTTGAGGCA
>JAJIYU010005968.1:0-21447 GCA_030144865.1 Tinospora cordifolia | reverse complement strand
ATCTTTCACACATCAATAATTCAATAAACATGCATAATTCTAGATATTCAAACAACACAAACATCACATATTCAGCATTAAAATTCAAATAATACTAGAGAGTAGAGTAATTACTTCCACCGCAGTAGTATTTCTCTAAATCCTTGCTGTATTATCTCGAGCTTTAATCAACAGTCTTCGGGATCTACGTGTCGAAAATGTGATTTAATCGATGTCCATGAACAGTACCGTATGAACAGTATTGTATAAATGAACAATGCCAAATAGTAACAGTGAACAATACCGTATAAATGAACAGTACTACGTATGCGTACTAAAATGGATAGCAATTCCTCCCAACTTAAATAAAGACTAGAGCAGAGTGATTATACCTGTTCTGATCAGAACCACCTTCTTACTGCTTCAAAGGAGACAACCAATAGTAGATCTTCACTACTGCTATGCAGAAACTGGGGTTTTCCCCTTCCTACTACTATATTTGCTGTCTAAAACAGCTGAAAAACAAGAAAAGAAAAGAGAGTAAGCAAGAAAATTCTTTCTTTCTTGTTGGAATGAATTTTCAGAATGAGGGGGGGTTTATATAGAATTTTCTGGCGGAAAAAGACGAAACCGTACAGTTGTGAATAGTTTGTTACTGTAGCTACAGTACCACCGAATTTAATTTTGTCTGTTGACAAAATAGTGACCGTATTTGTGTACAGTAATCGTATATTTGAATAGTAACAATAAATTTTAAAATTCTTTTTTATTTTCTTTTCGAATTTCGAGTATTACAACATCAAAATTTGTGGGTATTACAGGTAAACATGCAACATCATTGGGTGAACTTGTAAAACTCCAGTTCTCAATCCTTCATTTTTATCACGTCTGTCAAGCATGGAGAGACGCGCCATTAAATGCCAACACATATGCCATCTACTGCGAATCAAGACAATACTTTTCTCACATTCAAATCTCATTTAATATCTTTTGGACATACTAGATCTCATACAAATAATTCGTCAATCTCTTAAACACACTAAGAGACATCAAGAGGAGATAAAATGAAATAAATCTCATCAAAACTTATGGATTAAACTAAATAAATCTAGACACAAAGTGTTCACATGATAGTCTGAAAATAGGCCCATGTGGCCCAATACCAACTCCTAAAAACATTAAGACAAAACTAATAAAAAGGAAACATCTACCCAGTTTGACTAATGTGCATAAACCAAAATGAAACAAATCAAATCATAACATTCTAGTAAAGTTTGTGAATATCTAAACAGTACCCAGTTGAACTATAACTCGAAAGGTCTCAAAAATCACTTGAAATGGAAATGTTGGGTGAGCTCGAGAACCCAATGGATCAAAGATAGTACATTAATAACATTATTTTGATCAAACACAGAACATGGAATCATTTATCAAACATTATGCATTTTAAACATTCAGTTGCTCATCAGTTGTTAGTTAGACTAAAAGGCTTAACCCAAGTGTTCTCTTATCGTTATCGTTTCAAAGGAGACAAGAAAAATGCACTATATGTCAGATTCCAATGGGACAGGTGCACACCGGCCCATTCCCTGACCTGAAAACTAGGGTCATACCCATCACTCAATTACCAAAAAACTAGGGGCACATCCATTATTCTATCAATGGGAATTAGGGCTAACCCATTATTCTTTATCGTGAGAACACCCACAATGATCCCCATAGACCAGTGTGACAGTATATGGTTCAATTCTTAATTTATCTTTGCTTGAATAACAATGATCACCTCATAACAAGAATCGTTATCATGTATCGTTATCATGTATATATAATGCATCATTGTACAATAATGTAATCATACTGATCATCTCATAGAAAAAATAAAGCAACAATCATCTCATGGTATAAAGCATTGTAAACACCAAACATGGATATATAACTCGTGTTATTCTAGCATTCATGCATTTATGTCATTCACAAATCATATAGACAACATCCTAGCATGTTTCTAGGCATTCAAGAAATGTAAACACACCACATGTTCAGTATTAAAATCAAATAACACTAGAGAGCAAGGTAATCACTTCCACTTGTTTCTATGCTTTGCTTGTTCAAATCCTCGTTTTGATGATTTGAATCCTCAACCTACAATGGTTTGATATCATAATTTAGTACCTTAAACCATGATTCAATGTCCACTTAATCTATGTAGTAATTGGTATGTATCTAGGTAATATTTGGTGTATAATATTATGTTCTTCTTCTGTGTAATGCGGTAGAGAAGGGTACTACTGCAGTCACTCAGTTTAGTGCATAAAACTTGATAAACAAAGTATGGGATGCATTACCGCGGTTGCCAAAATCAGCGACACATGTTACCGCAGTAACTAGTGGGATTTGTGCGTGTTTCTTGTGTGTCACCGCAGTCAGCTACCACAGTAACTGCGAGATCTCCGAAAAATGCAACGCTTTTGTGTGCATTGTCCCGTTCGTGGTTTCCCCAAGTGTCTAACACTCTAATACCACACATTTAACTTAAAAACACACATTCAACTAATGGAAATCTTTATACCTTGGAGTTCTATGCTTTCTTCTTCGTTTCTTGCCAATGCAAGGTCTTTGCAACCCTCAAATGACACATGTTTCAAAGAAAACGTGTATATACTTAGGAAATATAGATATATGACGAAAAACTATGATTCCAAGTGAGATTTGATGATTTACCTATGCACAAATGTTTTTAAATGGCGCCTCTACTAATTTTCTTCCTCGTTGGGGTTGTTCTTCACGAATCTAAGCTTGAAAAACTAATGGATAAGGGTTTGAACAGATTAGGAACACTCTAGAACACCTTTGGGAAGAAAAAGGGTCAGTCTATGGCAGCGGCGTAGGTTTATACGCGACTGTGTATGAGAATTAGGGTTTTTACGCGCATATATAATTTTTACGTATTATCTTGGTAATGACTCCAATTACAATGGTAATCGCATTATTAACACACTAGGATTTTTTGGCGCATTAGCGAGGTAGGCTATTGTGGTTACTAGAATGCATTAATTTTTAATTTTGTATAGCATTATCGCAGTGACACTACAACCGCTAGTACTGATATTGCCATAGATTTCACTTCTATCATAGGCTCATCAGGAGGCTAGATTTCCTAACATAGTATCACTAACTGGGTTAGTCAATTACGATAGAGAGCAGCAAGAGTTGTTGATCAAATTTTAGAAGTTGCGACCTAGTCCGTTTGGGGGAGATTGTAGCGAAAATACAGATGATAGAGTTTGATGATTATATAAATGTCTACTTTAGCCATCTGTGTCAGAACCCTAACTAAAAAAGCTACATTTAATTCCCCACACAAACTACTAGACTACATGCTGAAGGAAAATGAAAATGCCTAAACAGCTCAAATCCACTCCAGGTAAGAATATACATCAGGTTGCTACTAAACCTCCATATTTCTTTTAAGAAAATATCATGGATGTCACATATGATAATTGGGTTAGAATATCATAGTTCTGGAATCAAATTGCGCTAGAATTTGTGAACTTATAGTTCTTCTTACCATTGATTTGGGAAGAAGGCTATATTCCCAATCTTTCCACTGAAAATAGGACATACATTATGGAACACTGAGAATCTAATGAGGATTATGGAATTACTGAACTACATGAAAGATTTGAACAAAATTTAATTGATTCTGAGGGAATGTTTTTAAAGGAGCAACAAACTAATGTCCTTTATCATTGCAAGATGATGAATTTAATGTTGTCAGATAAATACACCGGTTGTATCCCTGAATCTGATGAATAAGATTTAGCTGAAGATCCTCTATGTAGGATCAGAGTAGCGCAATGGAAGCAAAAAGGGCTAGTGGAAAATCGTAAATCGATAGATAAGGGTAGTTCACTTCTTACAAATTCGATCTACAAACTTAGTAGATCTACTAATAGAGGGCACATACCAGTTATGTATCAACTTTATCCAAATTTTGAAGATGAAATTTTATTTAAGAGGGATAAGTTGTAACACTCAGAATTTCACGAACATGTGCACGTCACAAGTGAATATTATTTTTGTAGAAAAATGAGAATTTAAGAGAAAATAACAAAAATAAAAATAAATAATAGTTTTTACAAATAATAATAATAATAATAATAATAATAATAATAATAATAATAATAATAATAATAATAATAATAATAATAATAATAATAAACGAATTAAAATCTCATTTTATTTAAATCTATACATAGACTATAGTTTGAAAAAATAATCAAAAATATTACGATGCTTGTAAATGTGTCGACAAAAGAACAATGAAATAAATTAATCAAGAGGAATAAAATAATAAAACCATGTTTTATAAAGATGGAAATATATGTATGACTATTGGCCAAAAGAATGGAAACAAATATCTAAATATTTAGATTTTTGTGCAAAAATGAAAGCTTACAAACTAAGCTTAGAAAAAAAATCAGAAATTTCTGGTAAAAAAGGATGCTTTGAATTGGACCAAAAAAAGAGAAAAATATGGAAAAAAGAGAGGAATGAAGTATAATATGGAAAGTGGAAGATGAACTGAAAATTGAAGACGGTGATTTTATCTTGTTGATTTGGAGAATGATGATCAAAGAAAGAAAGGAAATTAGGGGTTTTGTTGATTTGAGTGTGTCGATCAAGATGGAAGGAAGAAGGAGCTGGTGTGCGTAATGGGAGTTCTTGGTCGTGACAAAGAAGAATAAAAAAGAGGGCTACCATGTTAGGACGACCGAAAAATAGAGCAACCATTGTAGCTGCATTTAGGTCATGTGAAAGAGAAGAGATTTGGGAATTGCTACTAGTCGTGACGTGCGAATAGAAAAGAAGAACGAAGAGGCCATGTGCTAGTCGTGAATCACAAACAAAGGAAATAGAAATGTGCTGGTCCGATGTGGGTTTCATCCAACAAGTGCATTGCTAGTTTGGGGGATGAAGATGAGAAATAAAAACCAGAATTTTCTGGTTATTGCTGCTATTTGCTAGTTGTGAATGATGCAACCTGTGATTGAAGAAGAAATTTTTAGATTTGAAAGAGGTTGAAAGAAGAAGAGAGTAAGATCTAGGGCTTTGATGTTGTGTAATTTGGGTTTTTTGATATTTTGAACGTGATTAGGTGTTGTGAAGAGAATGAAGAAGATGATTTATTTGTTGCTACCGTCAGATGAAGAACAAAGACGACCGTGTGTTGGTGAAAGTCCATGAAAGAAAAAGAGATGTGCTAGTCGTGATGTATGATTTGGGCGTAAGAATAGGGGATGTTGTGATTTGAAAAAAATGAAGAACGTGATTGTATGTGTTGTGTGTATTTCTGCTATTACAGAATCGTGAAGAAGATGGATCACGATTTGGATGTTTTGCTGTTGCAGCCATGTTGAACAAAGAACAGGTTGGGGGTTTTTGAGTTGTGTATGATTCGAAGATAGAAACGAAAGAAGAAAAAACAAAATTTCAAATATGAAATTTGTGAAGTAGCTGGTGCGTTGCTGCGGCATATGTGTGAAGAAGAAATTTGTAGTAGATGCGTTCCTACATGAAAGAAGATTTCAACAAAGGAATTTTGCGCATTGCTGTGTTTGTTCACACCATGAACAATATCTAGCTTTGGACTCAAATATGAAAGGTATAATATTTTTAATTTTTGATTTTAAATTCCAAGTAGTTCAAAATTCTTCCTCTTTGATTTTAGATACGCAAAATGAAAATTTGAAAATTTGAAACTTCGGTAGTTAAAAATATGAAAATTGAAACCTTATTAAATATTTTTATGCTAGAATTATTATTTTGATTTATGTGAATTTTTGAACAAATATTAAAAACTATCGAAGTTCAAGAAATTAAAAAGTTTTGGAGATTAGAAATTAATTTTATTTAGAAGCTAGATAAAAATAATAATAATAAATATTAAAAAATTTTATTCAAATAGAAATTAATTAAATCATTTAAGAAAAAGTCTTAAGATGAAATAATCTTGTTTTGACACTTAAAATTTAAGAAATCCATACTTTAGATTTAATATCTGAAGATGAATAATTTATTTTAAATGAGTAACTTAAAGATTTTTATGAGATAAATTAGTAATTAGGAGCTTAGTTCGAATTTTAGATATAAAAATTGAATTTTAAGTGAAATGAAATTTATTGAACATAAGTGAATTATTTTAGAACCCAAATTTAAGTTTTAGTGTTTTTAAATTAATTGTTCATAACTAAATAATTTATGTAGAAGTGAATAAATCGTAGAAGTTTATAAATTAACTATTAAAGTTTTGAATTTCAAATTAAGAAATTTAGAGAACTTAAAAATTTTCTTATCTTGAATATATAAAATTTTAAAATTTTGGAATAACTCTGAATTAGTTGAAATTAATATTTAAACTTCATAATTATCTTAGAAATTATTTAAGCTTAAGAATACTTTGGATGAAATTGAATATTAGTTAAAAAAAACTTAGAAAGTTTTATTGATTGTTAAATTTCATATTTTACGATTTTAGAATATCGAATAGCTCGAAGAAAAGCAAGGTGGCCCTAAAAATCTGCGGAATCAAGTAGGCGTGATTTTCTTACTCATACGTATTTGCAGATTTAAAATTCAAAGCAGTTGTTTGAATAGTTCTTGGTTATTAGAATTCTATTATGAAATTTATCAAAATTGTTTGGTGTGCTTGAATGATGTATGATGAATAATTAATTAATTATTGTATGCATGAATAGGAAAACATGTACTTAGATTTTATTATTTACTCATGCACCTTATCATTTTAATAGCATGCATTATTTGATTAATTTTCTATTGTATGTGTGATGCCTTGGTATGATTGAACTTGTTTGTGAAACTATAAATAAGACGAAGGACTATTAGGAATCCACGTACCGGTGCGATCGATGAGCGTGAAGCGGATCGAGGTGACATCTCCTATATGTCATCGCTTGAAATTGACAAGCTGCAAGGTAGATCGTACATATTTCCAACCTTGAGCTGCCTGCGATAGCTAGAAGTCTTTGGGAGGTAGTACGAGATTTGCAGTAAGTACTCTCTTTTAGATTGTGATACCATGTTATTATTCTAGACGATACTCGAGACCTTCTTTGATTAGATGAGATCATGGGGAATATCGAGAGTCATCTTAACACTCTTCTGGTCTTAGATTACAACTAAGATAATTGAATGTTTGAAATGCCTAATATGTGAAAGTGTTTATAATGTTTTGAATTTTGGTTTGTATAATGTGTGTGATGTGTAAGAATGATCTACTGGGCTTTCAAGCTCACTCTCATTTTACTTTTTAAGAACACATGATGATGACCCCTCACTAGGCCCCCAGAACCCCCCTCAGGGCACTCTGGGCTAGGTGTTCACTCACAAGTATTGTCCCCCCCCCCTCCCCCCGCAAAATTTTATTTTGCCTCTCTGGTAGTGGATGTTGCAAGAACAATATAGTTATCCCTTAGGCCATGGGTTCAAAACTCAACAGAAGCAAAATAAAATCCTGAAGGGGGGGGGGGGGGGGAACAATACCTGTGAGTGAACACCTTGCCCAGAATGTCCTAAGGGGGGTTCTGGGGGCCCGTGCTCATATGATGGCAACGTTAATAAGTCCTGAGGGGGGTCGTCACACACATGGATGTAGTGCACAACAATCTAGGTCTGAAAACTCCCACCTTTGCTTGGAAACCTCATTGGGGAGGTTATCTAAGATAGGAGGATTAGATATTGTACTTTACTTTATTTTGCAAGAAAACAACATGTATGTTTTTCATTTGAGTAAAATTTCACTGTTTTATATGTAATTACCTTGGCTTTGGTTTTTGGATGATTAAGTCAATGTAAAATGATTTTTGATGATTTCATCCGCTGTAGCATTTACTCTGATAATTTTACATGAGTTTCCTATGAAATGATTTCATATTTTAGTTTGTTTGATTTAACTATAAAAATCCGGTGAATACAATAGAAAATTATTTTGATATTTTGTTTTATGTGAAACATATTTCTATATATTTCTTTGAGAACTATCTGATTGGAACTTGAATTTGAACAAAAAAGATTTTAGCAGAAAATTTTAAGTAGCATTCCAATTCTCAACGGGCGACGACCCGACGTGAGGCATCTTTGCCCAAAGGGGGGTGCCTCTCCGCGCTCGACCTATAGTACGTGATGAGAGGTCCAATTGAAAATCGTTGTGTTACAGAAAAACCCTAAAAATGACTAAAATAGCGTAGTGGAATCATGGACGAAAACTTCCTAACTTTTGATTGATTGAATGCGGAACCGAGTGAGAGTGGCCATATCATGAGGGGAATCAGATTGTTGTCTAATGTTGGAACGTTTTCTTTTAGGCTTAAAGAAGTTTTAAAACATGTGAACTAGACTCGAACGGTCATTAGATACTGTCAACAAGTGATTTGAGTTATGGTCTACATAATGTTGTGAAATGATAAATATTTGGTCATTATCAGACCACGATGCCATCAGGATGTGGATGACCTCATAGAGTTCTTAAGTTGATGCCACCACTGCCTCCTCGTGCACAGCCCGAGTAAGATCCCTTGTACCAGTTGACGGGATCGCAGCTTGTACAAAGGAAGTTCGCGGTAGACAAGAGGATGAGGAAGCTCATGGTTAGCTCCTTAAGAGGTTTTTAGACTTGAAGCCTAAAGAGTTTTATAGGGGCTTTAGTTTAGATACGATGGAGAATTGGCTTTTAAACATTGAGAAAAATACTGAAACATTAAGATTGATAGAAAAGAACTAGGTCTTATTTGCTGCCCACATGTTAGAGGGCGAGGCTACATGGTGGTAGAGGACCACTCATGCCATAGAGGAACAAGTTACAATTTGGTTTTGGTTCAGAGAACTATTCCTCATTTTTTATGTCCTAGGCATTGAAAGAGAGCATAAGAAGATTGACTTTCTAAGTTTACAATAAGGTCACGTGAAGATGAAGGAGTATGCTCACCAGTTTTTGGGTCTGGAGGTTTATGCCCCAGAGTTAATGAGGGGCCCGAAGGAGAGGGCTGGATTCTACAAACGAGGGCTTCGACCTTCCATCTGACAGGTGGTGTCTACTCCTGATATTGCCACTATGGAGACCACATAGAGGTAGACCCTGCAGTATGAGATAGACAATCATGAGGAGCACATCAAGGTACCGATCGCACAGTGTACCTATCACCTTCACTTGAGAAAGAAAACATGTCATCACTCTGCCAGACTCCGAGGCGACAAAGACATTAGTGGAGGGTAACATTTTTCTTTTTGATACATCTATGTATGTTCTAATTGATGCTAGTTCTACTTTATCATTTATTATTGGATATATTATAGATAGATTGAGACTTAGATTTGTTAAGGCATCTACTTGGCTCATGTTGAGTACTGCAGCCGAAAAATGCAGCTACCCCAACCTGATTTGTGAGGGTTGCATATAGAGATTAAGTGACTTTGAGACTATTTTAGACCTCTGAGTGCTAGAGTTCTTAGAGTTTGATGCTATACTTGGGATGGATTAATTACCAACTTATCATGCATACGTTGATTGTTTTTCCAAGAGGGCAATGTTTTAGATTCCACGGTTGTCTACTATCACCTTCCAAGGTAACACTTCTGACAAACCTAGGACCCAGGTAGGATAGCGACACAATCTGATATAGATACAGTAGTTGGCATGATCACCATTGGTGAGGGACCTTCATAGTAGAGCATAGATGAGATTTCTATTATTAGAGAATTTCCTGACGTGTTTTCCAACGACTTGCCTGACTTGCCTCTCAAGCAAAAAATTGACTTTATTATTGAGGTCATTTTGGGTACATAACCCATTTCAATCCCTCCTTATTGAATGATACTGAAAGAGTTATAGAAATTGAAGGTTCAACTCAAAGAGTTGATGAGTAAGGGTTTCATTAACCCTAGTGTGTTACGTTGCAGTTCTCTCGTATTATTTGTGAAGAAGAAGGATGAAAGTCTCCGTTTGTTTATTGATTATGGACAGTTGAATAGGGTGACTATTAAGAATAAGTATCATCTCCCGTACATTGATGATTTATTTGATCAGCTCAAGGGTGCCACCATGTTTTCAAAGATTGACTCGAGGTTTGGATACCATCAGCTGAGCGTTTGGGAAGAGGATGTACTAAAGACGACCTTTCAGACTTATTATGGGCATATGAGTTTCTAGTCATGTTGTTTGGTGTGACAAATGCCCTAGCAATATTCATGGACCTTATGTAGAGAGTGTTCCATCCTTATCTAGACTCATTTGTCATTATCTTCATTGCACATAAAATAGTGAGCTTGTAATCATTTCAATCATGCAAAACTTTAGAAAGCACATCCATCTCTATCCCTAACAAGAGTAGACTCAAAATTTAATTATTGGATACCCAACAATCATATCAAGAATTATATCATAGAGAAAAATCGACAATTTTCACGGCTGAATCGCACATGAAGTGTTATTCTTTGGGGGACTCAAGCATTGAATTGATATTACGTTTTAAACCTATTCATTCAAGTCTAAAGTATGTTTTTTGTGTGTAAATACAATTTCATAAATTTTAATTTAATGTAATAAATATCCATATGCATGAATTGCTTAAAGTTAAAATATTTTGGTTGACCGTAATAGTCATGTTAAACTCAAATACAATGTGCATAAATTTGCTCTTCTGAGCATCTCTATTCATGTTATCATAAGTTTTCAATCAAATGAGTAATGCTAGATTTGCATGAATGTGAATATTTCCTTTACACCTTATATAAGCCAAAATAATTATTTTTTATTTTTTATGACATATGAATGCTAAAAAAAATGAAAGAAACCATTATTTCATTAGCTATCTAGTGGATTCAATTCAGTTTTTCAGTTTATTGAAAACATCTTGAAGAATATATTTATACCATCTTTCATTCGAATATATAATTGTTTGTATGATTCTCACTAGTTGAACTTAGGATACCTTAATTGCCAATTTAGGACAAGAGAAAGAAATGGTAAAATGAATATATTTATAACAGTTTTTTCCAACTTATTTAATTCTCACAAATATAAATTGCAAGATACATATGAGAAGTTAGCTAGCTCTTTTATTTGGACATGAAGAGCCAAGCCTCACATACACGTACACACACAGAGACCTCGGGGGATTAAAACAAGATATATATACGATTGGATCAACTAAAGGCACACAAATGGAATATATGTTGGAAATTTCTAAGGTTGTTGGCATATGTAAGTAATTTAGTGGGATAAACTAATTACTTTGGACTCTGCATTAGTGTTGGTGGACCAAATAAGGCCTCCATTACTTTTGTAGATCACAACATTTCCATCATTTTCTAAAATCAATTGATAAGAGCCTTGTCCTTTGCGAGAATCACTGTTCCAAATGTTTGCTCCAAATGCAGTAAAGATGGCAAGGTTGCCATTGTTTTGTAGGGTAACCTTACATCCAC
Organism: Tinospora cordifolia; assembly: GCA_030144865.1. Lineage (NCBI taxonomy): Eukaryota > Viridiplantae > Streptophyta > Magnoliopsida > Ranunculales > Menispermaceae > Tinospora > Tinospora cordifolia. The sequence continues at coordinate 9,966 of JAJIYU010005968.1, read as the reverse complement.
GTCCTTTACCATAAGTGTTAGATGCCCAAATTGGAAAACCACCATTGTACAACACAAGGTTACAATCACTTTGCATTGCAAATGTGTATCGACCGTTGTCAAGAGATTGCTCTGCATATAGAGTTTGACCATTAAAGAGCATAGTCCTTGCAAATGCATCATCAGTAAAAAAGATGAGTGAAAGAAGAGAAAGAGCAAAGACGATTTGAAATACTTTTGCCATGTCTTAAAAATATGATCTTATAAATATTAAGACTTGCTAGCCAGAGAGAAATTTAGAGGAGAATTATGAAAGAGTGACTTGATGGCTCTGCCTAATGTTCTTCGTCCCATATATATAGTGATTCCATGCATATCAAGTGGATATAAATATATTAATTTAATCATTTTTCATGCCTAACACTTGCTTTTTATTTATTGTGGATTATGAGCTGGTTGGATTCAGATAACAAAATATGAATGGATTGTGAACCTCTTGATTTTAGAGAAAAGAATATGATTTAAAAGTCCGAGTGACCTATGTTGTCTAAAGGAAGGAAAAGGTGGAGCCACTAGTGCACGGTTTCCATGGGCATGAATTTCAATGGTCATGGACTACTATCAAGGATATAAAAACAAATAGTCTATATTGTATTAATGCACGAATTAATTTTTTAAATGCTTTGATATTCAATTTTTTTTTTTCGAATTATTTTAAGTTTGTAGTAAATTAAATGAGACAATGCTTAGATAATTGTCCAAAACACATTAAAAAGTCATTTTTGCGTGAGTAAACGAAGCCAATATATCAAAGACACGACATGATAAGGAAGGATATATTAAATTATTAGATTATTTATTAGATATTTCAAAACTTTATAAGGGCTATATATTAAGGTTGTAATATAATAAATTATTTAAACTTTTTTGGAAAAGGAATTTTGGTTACTATAATGTGGTATAAGTATTCTATGACAACGAAGTGCTTTACTAGTAAAGTAAAGCACTTCGTTTTAAAACATAAAAAAATTTATATATTTATGTTTTATTGTTACGCGTGAACACCAAATAATTGGTTGCAGCCAATGTTTATATCTGACTTCAGCAGTATTTTTTTAACTAAGTGTATATTTAACTTTATAAATAATTTTTTATCTGAAAAATATATTTACCTGAAGATAAAGGTTCATTGCTAAAATATATATTTAGCTTCAAAATTAATTTGATCCTAACAAATATTTGTTGCCAAAGTTTACGGTTAGCTTTTCTATTATTTTGTAATTAGCAATATTTTTATCTATAAATTATTTTCAAAAGTTATCTATAAATATTTGTTAGGATCAACAAATATTTGTAATTATCTATAAATTAGTAATTAGCTTTTCTATTGTTTTGTAATTAGCAATATTTTTATCTATAAAGTTTACGGTTAGCTTTTCTGTAGGTAATGTATATATTCAGCTTCAAAAGTATAATCAAAGCTAAAAAAATTACATTTACCTACAAATGAAAGTTTGTAATCAAATTTTACATTTAGCTTCAATATGAATTTTTTTTTAACCAAAGTTCATAATTCATTTCATATTAAAAGGTTAAAATTTTTGCTATATATTTTACCTTTAGTTAATTAAATCTTCTATCAAGATAACTAATGGAAAGGTAACACATAAAATATTTCAGCCAGCCAAAAAAAAACATATATAGTTTATCCATTTCATCTCATATGTTTTAGCTCTGTACCTCATTTCATATCTTTATAATAACAATAAAAATAGGCAATCAAAAGTAACATCTAATAATTATAAATATTTTATTTTAGCCAATGGAATATACATTTCAAATTCATTGACAGGTACATACACCGTCTTTATAGTCGAACTACAAAATGTATTTGACAATTTTTACCAATCCATTGGTGTTTAACGTCACAGACTATTTTGTTTAATATTAAAGTCTTCCAAAATTTGTTTTCATTATTAATATTAATATTATTGTTATCATTGCAATGGGTTCATGTCAAAAAGAACAACTCCATGCTGAAATTTTATAGTTGACATGACTATAAAATTTAATGTTGCGAATACTGGTTGAAAAGAATGACTTTAACATTTGAAAGATTATAGTATAGGCTTTATGGTTATAAGAAAGGTTACCAAAGGTGGAGGGAAGATATACATTGCCCAAAAGGTTGGGAAGAAGAAAAGGATGAGATATATAATGAAAAAAGCACCTACTGTTACTCTCTTTTGTCTGGCCAATGAAGACTGAATAGAAGATTATAGTTTTAGGTTTGATGTTAAGACTAGAGAGTCTTTACATTACAAAATCTCCTACAATTTAGTGATGAAAGAAAAAGCATCTATAAGAGAATGTCATTAGCAAATACAATTGTTCGTTATTATTATTATTATTATCACGGTAAGATTTTGATTTTTTTTTTCTTTGAGTCGATTCATGCATGTTAATTAATTAAGAAAAATAAAAAAAATTTTAGTTGTATCACAATTCCTTTAATTTCTTCCCATATTTTTATACTAATAATGATGAGTCTTAACATTATATTTTTTGCACAAAAAACAATTTTGTAGCATTCTGTTGTTTTGCAAAAAGTCGTATTTAATCAATATTTATTTGCTTGTTGCAATGAACCCGTATTTTGAATATTGAATCGAAAAATTCGACATATATTTTTATGTATCAAATAGATGAAAATACATTATTTTATGACAATTGTATAAATTAATGAGTTGTATTAAATAAAATAACAACAACAACAAACAAATGTGATGGGGAGCTTAGTTAGGAAAAAAATGAAATGATTGAATGAAATTAAATAATTTCCCCCCACCCCCCCCCCCCCCCCCCCCCCCCCCCCACCCACACCCCCCCCCCAACACACAACACAACACAAACATACAAAACAACAACAACAGAAATAATGACATGGGCTAGATTTATAAAAAAAAAAAAAAAGTAGTAAAAAAAAAAATCATATTTCCCCCCCCCCCCCCCCCCCCCACACACACACACACACACACACACATATAACGATATTAGTAATATGAAGAAAATAATGATGAATTGGTGGGATAAATGAGGGGATTTTTGAAAAAATAATTAATTAAAAGAGAGATAATGTGGTTGAGGTGGAAAAACAAAGGAGAGTAAAAGGGATTAGCGTAACATTAATTGATTAGTAGGACCCACATCATGAAGTCTTTATAAAGACTTTATGCTCTCCTTATTTTATTCATCCGAGAAGAGGAAAAAAAGAAAAGAAAAGAAGGCTGAGACGGAAACCCAAAGAAAGAAAGTGGAACAGAGGAGAGAAAGAGAGAAAAGAAAAGAAAAGAGGGAAGAAAATGTTGTTATTCCTCAAAGGTCTATCACTTTGGGCAAATTATTTTTCTCTTTTCAATTTTAGCTATAAAAGTTATGAATTCAAGTTTTTCTAATGTAGTTTTTAATATAAGCGTTAGTTTATTGTGTGACCCAAAACTACGTGTATTTTTACTAAGAGTAAAATTACAAAATATGCAGGTATGTATATAGTTTATTTGTACTAATGTAGGTCCTAAGAATTTATATGATAATTAAAAGCCGACATATAGGGGGTATATATATTGGCAATAAAATTTTAATTGACGGGTACTAAAATGTCCACAATAAGATTTCTAGACTCAATGACACTAAAATTAGAATTTTTAGAGATCAATTGATATATTAAATTTGTATTTATGCGATTTGAGGATTAATAAATAAAAACATGTATATAAAGTTATATAACATTAAATAATAGATAATGTTATATGTATAATGTTTTATAACATTATGGAATACTTTACCTTGGAAAAAATGTGTAACATATGAAATAATTAATTTTTTTTCTTTTTACTATACTTTACCGAAAAATTGTGAAAAAGTTTGTTATTGTATACCAAAAGTGAGACACATGTTGAGGTATAAGTTTTTATATTTGGGGTCGATATTAGGGGCTTAATTGTACCATTTGACCTTGTTGTCCATGTTGACCCTCTTGATCCTCCACATGAGGGAGTATTTGGCTTGATTAGAGTTGACTATATTGGCTAATATTGATCAAATGAATAAATGGACTCCAATTGATCGAGTTAATCATTTGATTGACCAAGGACCATAAAGTTATATTTGAGCCAAGTTTTATGTAGGTATTAAGAAAATATGTTGATTGTACAGGAGTAAATGTTAGCGAGGTGCGATCAGTCACGAGAGGAGCACCAGGAGCTGAGCATCCTCGTGAGTAGTGTTTTCCAATTTATCACTTAAACTTGTTATTTTATTCATAAATAGAATGTTATTACATCTTGAAATGCATCTGCAATCTTTAAGTAGGTTTTTAAATGAAAGATTTGCATCGAATCTTGAGGTCTGAGGAATAAGTTAGGATATTAGATGTGGTTGATTTTGATGACCAGATGATACTATACCTGGGGGTACATTCTGTGCAAATTTTCAATTCGCCCACTTACAAAGGATCTAAGGCCGCTATACATGTGGTATGTGTTAGCGGATCCTTATGATGTTGTATAAAAATATGCCTAATTTTTTGGCAGCTACTTAAGTGGATTTATTAATGCCTTGGAGGCTAGTGAGAGCCTCAACATATGTTTTTATCATTAAAACTGTTTTAAAAAGAAGGGTGCACGATTATATTGTATTAATAACTATTACATTCAGTCGCATAATATTATTGTTCATGCATATATAAAATTGTTTTATGAAATTTCTGTTTTAAGTTATAAATTAGACTACATTACTCACTGAGTTGTTGTGGACAAATTTGGCTTACTGCTCTAACATTTCTAGTTCTTCTTCTGTAGACAAAGGGAAAAAGGTGGTTATAGCGTAGCACTGCGTTCTTGGGTTATTTTGGTAGGTTCTCTACGCAATTTATTATTTTGAGAGTTAGTATGATGCATAGGGGATAAGAAAACTAATGTAAATATTTTGATTTAGACACTTTCGCTATAACTATACTTAGGGAACTGTATATAACCAACTTTTGGGTTGAATTAAATTTCTGTTGTAATTATTTATTATAGTTACGTTTGCATTCTCTTATGATTACTCTGACAGTGTTATATACAATGTAGTGAAAGAGGCTTAACGGTGTTCTGACAAGCACGGTATGTGAGTAGGTTTGTCAGGATGCTATGCTGATCGATTCGTCCTTCTCCTTAGAAAAGGGGTCTTAACACTTGCAATATTTTTTTTTTGTTTCAATTCGTACTTTTGATTAATAAATTGCCAGGTTGTTTTACTTTAGATAAAAAATTGCAATGTTTTTTACAATATCATTTGAGCTAATTACTAATAAAAAGTTTTCCAGACTGTGTTTTTGAGAATACAATACTAATTTTGGCAAGAATCTTGCGGGCACTAGAAAAAATATTTTTTGGGCACAAAATACTTTGGAATGCATTATTATGCTAGTTAACAACAAAATGTTTAATGGTTTTTTATAGTTAAAAAGGTTTTGGCAATAATTGAGATCAAGATCTTGTGCTTTAAATATCAATACAATGACGCAATTGATAACATTTTAAAATATTCTAATTATACAAACAATTTTAGAGATATAAGACTTCCAACCCACCCAATGAAATGTTGACTGACTCCATAAATGTGACGTCATAATTAACTCATAATATTATATACCTTATATCTAAGTGTATAATATTATTTTAGCTCTTAAAACATATATTTCCAAATTTTCACACAAAAAGTGGGCCAAAGTTCTTCTAAAATTTTGACTAAACCCAAAATCAATCACATGAAAAATATAATCCAAACTTCAATGTCATACATAAAATATAAGTTACATCCAACATATAACATCAATAATCCGTAAAGTCCTCATAACATTATTTTCAAAATTCATAACTAGCTTCAAAAGCAACTGCCTTCTCATCTATATATATATAATGGTACTTATAGTTATACAAGATATAAGTTTTCAAAACTCTTTTATATGTTTAAACAATAGTTATTGAAAAGTTGCTTACTCTTTTCATCTAGGTAGTTTCCTTCTTTCGTATATTTCTAAAATATTGGAGAGAATAAATAAGATATAGCATACTCAATAAATCTTTCTTACCTACGACATTTTTATGCGTATATAAACATGCAATACAAACCATAGTAAAAACGTATTAGAAATCACAATACAAATTTAAATAATAGTAATAATATTGATAATATGTGTGTGTGTGTGTGTGTGTGTGTGCGCGTGTCCGTGTGTGTGTGGTTAATCATTTCCGTCATGCAAGATTTTAGAAAACACATCCATCTCTATCCTTAACCACAGTAGACTCAAAATTTAACTATTGGATACTCAACAATCATATCAAGATTATCACATGGAGAAAAATCGATAATTTTTATGGCCTAATCTCAAATAAAATATCACATATGAAGTGTTATTCTCCAGGGACTCAATGCATTGAAATGATATTATGTTTTACAACTCTTCATTCTAGACTAAAGTATATATTTTTTTTGTAACTACAATTTCTTAAATTTTAATTTAATGTAATAAATATCCATAAACATGAATTGCATAATTGAGAATATTTTGGTTGGTGCTTATAGTACTAACAAAGAATATAAAGTTAAGTCATATCAAACTCAAATACAATGTGTATGAATATTTTGGTTGTCTCTTCATATTATCTTAAGTTTTCAATCAAATGAGTAGCGCTAGATTTGTAGGGATGTGAATATTTCCTTTACACCTTACATTAAGTCAAATTACCATTTATAATTTTTTGTGACATATGAATGCTAAAAAGATGGAAGAAACCCTCAATTATACTATTGAAAGGATCTTGATGAATATATTTATACTATCTTTCATCCGAATATATAATTGTTAGTATGATTACCACTAGTTGTACTTAGGATACCCTAATTGCCAATTTAGGAAAAGAGAAAGAAATATTAAAATGAACATATTTATAAAAATTGTTTTCCAACTTATTTAATTCTCACAAATATAAATTGCAAGATTCATATAAGAAGATAGCTAGCTCTTTTATTTGGATATGTAGAACAATTCACATATGCATACATACACACAACTTGGGGGATTAAAACAAGATATAAGTTGGATCAATTAAGGGCACACAAATGGAATATATGTTGGAAAATTCTAAGGTTGTTGTGGCATATATAAGTAATTTAGTGAGATACACTAATTACTTTGGACTGTGCATTAGTGTTGGTGGACCAAATAAGGCCTCCATTACTTTTATAGATCACCATGTTTCCATCATCTTCTAAGATCAATTGATAAGAGCCTTGTCCCTTCAGGGAGTCACTATTCCAAATGTTTACTCCAAATGCAGTGAACATGGCAAGGTTGCCATTGTTTTGTAGTGTAACCTTAAATCCATGTCCTTTATCGTAAATATTAGATGCCCAAATTGAAAAACCGCCACTGTACAACACAAGGTTACAATCACTTTGCATTGCAAATGTATATTGACTGTTGTTAACAGATTGCTCTACATGTAGAGTTTGACCATTAAAGAGCATGGTCGTTGCAAATGCATATTCAATTAAAAAAAAAAAGATAAGGGAAAGAAGGGAAAGAGCACAAATGATTTGAAGTACTTTTGCCGCTATGTCTTGAAAACATTAAGACTTGCTAGGTAGAGAAAAATCTAAAGGAAGCAAATTATCGAAGAGTGACTTTCGGATGGCTTCACCTAAGTTCCTTCATCCATAGATATAGTTATTCCATGCTTATCGAGTGGCTATAGATATATTAATTTAATCACTTTCATGCTTGACACTTGCTTTTTTATTTCTTGCAGAATGTGAGCTGCTTGGCTTTAGACGATAGCATATGAGTGGATCGTGAACCACTTGATTTTAGCGACTAGAATATGATTTAAAAGTCAAAATGAACTATTTTGTCTAAAGGATGGAAAAGGTGGAGCCACTACTGCACGGTTTCCATGGACATGGATTTCAATGGGCATGGACTACTATGAAGGACATAAAAACGCCTTAAAATGTCATTTTTGTGTGAAGCTAATGTATCGATCTTGTGTTTTTTTTAACATTGAGTTGACGAATTCGATATGTATTTTCATGCATAAATTAATGAATTAGAAATAAAAAATAAAAAATGAGTATATTAATTAATTGTATTAATTAATGAGTATATTAAATAGAAATAAATAAATAAATAATAATAATTAATTTTCATAGTGCGAGCTTAGTTAAAAAAATGAAATGAATTATTTTATGCATGCATACGAGTCATTACAGTATCCCCTCTTTATAACAAATTTCGTCTTTGAAATTTTGTAAGATGATAAATGATAAAGGAGCAACTCTCACAATCTCAGGGAAGTGACTCGCCATGTAGTCTTCCCCCTCCCAAATGTCTTGCTCGGCACCATAAAATTTTCAACATACATATACTATCAATATCTCCTTATTGCACAATTTCTTCATAGCTCGATCAATGATAGCTACTGGAGTCTCATTGTATGTAAAATCCTCTCACAACTCAATATGTCTCCAATACAACAAGTGCGAGGGATAGGGATAGTACTTCCTCAACATTGACACATGAAACATATTGTGTACTCCCACTAACTGAGGTGGCAATGTCAATCAATATGCCACAAGACCTATTCTCTCGAGGATCTCAAAAGGTCCAATGTATCGCAGAGCGAGTTTTCCTAAAATGTCAAACCAAGCCTGCCCCTTTCGATAGAAAATTTGAAGGAATACATGATTACTGACATCAAACTCAAGGATTTTACGCTGGTTATCTGCATAAGTTTTTTGTCAATATCGAGCTGCCTTCATTATCTAATGGATATGCTGAATTTTCTCATTTTGCTTTTGTACAAAATTCGGCCCAAAAATTGCTATGTCACCAACTTCTACCTAACAAGCTGGCAATCAGCAAGATCTACCATATAATGCTTCAAATGGTGCCATGTTGAAACCTGCCTGGTAGCTGTTATTATATGCAAACCCACACAATGCTAAATGATCTTCTTAGCTTCCACCAAATTCAAGAACACATGCATGAAGCATTTCCTCCAAAATTTGGATTACTCTCTCAAATTGATCATTAGTCTATGGATAGAAAGTTATGCTCAAGTTTACTCTAGTCCCCAACAGATTTTGCAAGCATTGCCAAAAATGGGGCATAAACCAAGCATCTCTATCAGACACAATGAACACTAGGACCCCAAGTAAGCTCACGATCTTGGGGATATACAATCAACTTAGCCTCTCAACAAAATCTTTAATATGAATCAGGAGAAAATGAGCAGACTTAGAAAGTTTATCCATAATGACCCAAATACTATCATGTCTCTGCTAAAGTTGAGGTAACCCCATCACAAAATCCATGGTTATGTGCTCCCATTTCCACTCAGGAATAGCCAAGGGTTGTAGTAAACCATCGGGTCTCTGGTCCTTAGCCTTAACCTACTGGTACATGTCACAACTCTACACGAAGACTACTATGTCTCGCTTTATCCATAACATCAATAAGTACGTCTAACATCCTAATACATCTTATTGGTGCCTAGATGAATGATATACCTCGAGTAGTGTAGCTCTGTGATGAAATCACAATTTTGCATTTTTATCTCACCTTTTTTTAATAATTTTATAATAAAATAATAAGATTTTAAAATTAAAAAATTTAAAAATTAAAAATTAAAAAATAAAAATTTTTTCTCATTTTTTTAAATTCTTGTACTATTTTCATTTATTTTTAATAAGGTCATTTATATTTTTGAATATGTGGATGTCTCACTTGGTTTTCAAGTATCTTTAGAGTTTTCAAGTAATTGATTTTAATTGTCTGGAAGATCCACACCTCATATCTGTGCATCAAAGGCTTGATACGAAGAATTGCAGTGCTACGTATAACAAGGTTGATGATCAATCCGTGTTCGTTGGATTAACTCT